>CM076578.1:776648370-776958269 GCA_034641835.2 Pinus albicaulis
CTTGTTAGCCCCCTTATAAATTTTTGACAAGAAAACAGGGGGCTAAAATGTTTCTAAGCCTTCAAGGAATGCATTTCCTCTGAAAGCACATCATCCTTGAAGTCTCCTGTGCCTTTGCCTTTAATAAATTCCCTCTATTGATTCCCATTATAAGGTCTCACTGATTGCAATAAAATTTGTGCTCAAAAAGGCCTAATTTTGCCCCTTGTATCCCTACAGAATGCCCCGTTTTAACCTTTGTTTTCCCCTTGTCAAATTCCCCTCTAATCCCCTAAATCCTCCCAAAATCCCCTTTACATCCTGCACACACCCCTTGTTTGGCTTAATTTCCCCTTTTTCCCTCTATCGTTACCTAATTCTGCCCTCAAATTTCATTAAAATGGGTCAAAATCCATTTTCCACCTTATGAGGTCTTAGCCCCCTTCGGCTGGCCCATAAAACCGTCTCCCCCCATATGATCTGGGCGCTAGAACCACCCGCCAGCCCGAAAAGCGCTTATCTCAAATATGTATCAGGGGCGTCGTGAGCCGTCGATCTGCACCGATCGGACGGTCATCGTGAGCTCCGCAGCATCCATTACCCTACCCTTTCACCACCGATTCGTCGCATCATAACCGTTCATTTACCCACAAATCCGACGGTCTGGAATCTACTGCCTCGGTGGTCCCCACGCCAACGCGCCTGTTCGAAAACCGCCTATATCTATCGCACCGCTTTTTGAGGGCTGGCGGTATTTTCCATTCAACAGCGATTCCACTCACTGCCCGACACGTGGCTCCGTGCACTGTTTGAATACCACCCTCCATCGCGCGTTATCGTTTGGCAGAAAACCCGGCGCGATATGCATATCAACTATCCGATCTGGGGCTCTCCATCCAATGGTCATCGCAACCTGAAGATGCGCGGAAATTAACCCAAGGCATCCGTACCCCTGGCCCACCATCCGTCGCCCTCCACCATGTCCCCAGCCGTCGACCTCCTCCTGAGATCGGACGGTCCAGATTTGATTGCATGACCCGCCGTTGACCGGTCCCGCCACGTCACCCGTTCCACTTTTTTTCATCGCGTCTTCGTCCTTTCCTATATATTTCATTCCAAGGTCAAAGTTTTGATGTTTTACATTGAAATTTCCATCTTGACGTCTTCCAGTGCATTTCTCACCGTTCCACATTTTTCCTCCACAGTATCCTCTACATGCATAGTCGTCAACCGTGCCACATCGCCATTTTCGCAGTCATCCACAGCATCCCACCCCATGCATGGATTTTCTTAACATGTTTACGTGTTTTGCAGGGTTTCGGGTGGTGAAAACCATCATGGTTCACAGTCACTGTTGTAGTGGAACAGAGTGCAAGAAAGGACCATTTTCAGGGATTGAATTTATGAAGAAAGCCTGGGAAGAAGCCATGATAGGATGTGCATTCAAAGAACGCAGCTAAAACTATGTCAAACCTTCCAGAGCCATTTAAACGCAGACTTTGCAGACAGAGAGTATCAGTGGAACAACAGAAAGTTCAAGGCATGTAATTGAAGATTTTTGAGCCTTTTTTCAAGGATTCAGAAGGCAAAGGTACCAGTTCAAATACCCCAAGGATCGATCAGAAGGTCCAAGGCACAGAAAATAATACTAAAGGGTTTTCACATCAGCAAAAGGTTCTTTCCATAAAGGACGATGCGCCCATATAGTTCTCATCCTATGTCGTGTTCTAGAGAGATTTTCCAGCCCTGACAATAGTCCTATGCTACCAGTGCATTATTTATGCAGTATGGCAGACCCTAGCATCATTATTCTGCCTTTTTGTGCAATTCACCAGAACACTGCAGTGAGTACATCAGAGACATACTCGGAAGTAAATTACAGCCTGATGAAGAACACTCTTTCATCCAAAGAGTGAAAAAGTTCAATTCTTAGACATTTAAAATAGAACGAGGCCTCAGCCCTCTCACTGCTTCAGAGTTTTAATGATGCATTTAAGTTTACATCTACTCCTGCTATTCTTTTCTCTTATAAGAATCCTCGAGAACATATTGTAAAGGTTATTTTTCGGATGTTGCTGTTGTAGTTAGAGGGATTCATTTTGACTGTTAGAAAAGTCTTGGGAGGGAATAGTAGAGTAGTTTGTAATGTAGTAAGTTGGGAGGAGAAAGTATGGACTGTAACAGCTATTGAGCTCAGGGTATGTGACTGGTTTTGCATCAATTAATCAAGCACATTTCACAGGATCTTGGTCTATTACTATTGATGATGTTTTTCTAACATTGTTTACTACATTTTCATACTGTTTCATTTTCTGCTGGCTTGCATCAGAAATATGGCATATGATTTACCCTTGTTAGGTACCCTATGTCTTTGCTCTCCTTGCCTTCAATGTTTCCTACTAAATGTGTTACCTAAGGGTTGATTTCAATTAATTTAACCAGTGTAGTGGATGTCATTTCCTGCTAGTTGATGTATGAATTAATGAAATATGTCTTTAGTTGTTCTTGTTGGGTTTAAGCTAGAATATTTGGGAACACTGGGGATTAGAGTTAGCCCTGTGCACTAGGATCCTTGTGCGACCAACTGGCCTTTCTAAGATCTCTTGCTGGTGTCAAAGCATTGAAGGTTCAAAGTCCCTCTCTGATCTACAGACCCTGGCTGTGTCAAACTTATCTATGTTTTCCCTTGGAGCATGCTAAATCTGACCTGGAGTTAAATGACCTCTGGTCCGATCTATAAGCTGCCCCTTTGTCCCTCCATTGAAAGTTGCCTATGAGTATGTCCAAGCAGGTCTGGATTTAAATGACCTCTGACTTGATCTATAGACAGAAATTGGGTTGCTTTCCTTCTTTCACTTTCAATCCTTAATGTTCCATCCCATCATCTATCTAAAAATATCCTTTAGTGTAGATGACTTGCCCTCTGAAAGCCTAGGCTAGTTGTTGTAAGTAATTCCCTTTCATGACTCCATATCCCAATGGATGGCACTTTCTTGACCAATCCTCTTTGCCAAAACATCCTGCTGCTTTGTTCCTTTTCTCCCATCACTTTCTCAGTCTATGATCTCATGGCCAACCTAGCAACCAACCAACCAAATCATTTTAAAACCCCCCTCTGTGCTTCATACCTAGCCTAATACCTCATTTTGAGCTCCAAAGATATACCATTCTTTGTATTTATGGAGAGATCCCTCTCCGAGTCCAGGAGGGATAGATCCTAGGGGCCCAAAGTGGTTCTAATGTTGTCTCATCTTTTGGTCTTGCCAATCTGGCCAAAACATGGGAACCCCAACATAATGGCGACTCTGCTGGGGATGTTGAGTGCATTTATCTTACATACTCTTAGGCACTCAAAAGACCCAAAATATCTGGTTAGATTGGTATCTCATTGCTAATGGTGGACAGAAGCCTGCTCCAAACATTCATATACATCCACCTGGCGACTCCACACTCCATAACTCCCAAAAGACCAAATGACTCCACTGGTCGAAGACCCTAAACTGGTTGAGAAGATGCAGTGACTATCTTTGCAGAAACATGGATCCAGACATGGACAGGGGTACAAGGTATGATGCTTTGTATGACCAACTCAATGAAATAGCAGAAACTTTTGGTAAAGTTCTGGAGATGTATATGGCTTATCTGAATGAAAATGATGATTATTTAGAATAGCCCATACCTCTTCCAGAACAAGAAAAAACTCAAGACCTATAAGATGATCAAGACATGTATGATGCTCAAGGATCCATTGAAGATGAGGAGGAAAGGGATCAGGAACGACCTGATTGCTTACCTGTGTCTTGTGTTACGTTGACCAGAGAATATCAAGACCTAATAGCAAAAGCTAATAGGGAATGTTTCTTTGAGGAAAAAAGAGACCACATAGAAGATGTAGAATATGATGTGGAAGAAGAAACCACTCATGAGCCTTCTGGTCTAACTAAGCATCATCAGGTTCATGAGGATTTTCTTGAATCAGAGAGAGATCAAGAAACATTAGAAGATCCTCAAGATTTCCCTGCAAGCACAACTGAAGATATTCTAGAAGAGGTTCAAGAATACATCCTGCCTCCAAAACAGCTAGTACAAGAAACAGAGAGCTGCTGCACTTCTGCACAAAGGAACACAAAAAAATATTTTCCTTTGACAGAAGAAGAGATTGATCAGATACTAAATCAGAAATCCACCTCAGAAATATTCTATGGAACACACACTCTTTCACATTCATCTTATGAGTTTGATTGTACAGATCCAGAAAGCTCCTCTGTGGATCATAGTGAAGAAAAATATGCTGATAATCCAGTATGTCCGGTTGGTAGCATTACTTATATTCATGATTCTCCTATTTGTGATCTATCTGATGATGATGTTCTCCAAATAGAAGATGATCTTGCAAGGTCATCATTAGTAGATTTATGGGAGGAGAATCAATTCCCTTTACTTCCAAAAAGTAATGAGCCAATGCAGGCTATTTATGACACTGATGGGGAGAGCTACGATAGTATAATAGCAGATGAAGATTCCTTGAATCTTCATTCTGCTTTACCACAGATCATCAGTGAGACTGGTAACCAGCAGTTTTTCCTTTCAGAAAATGAGGAGGAAAGCAAAGAAGAGATTCTTGAGCAAGGTGAAAACAAGGAACCTTCTCTTGACATAGAGGAAGAAATAGACCAAACCCCTGCTCAAGAATACATGGATCCCTTCACAGAGCTCAGCACCCCAAATCAGAATATATCAGAGCTCCAAGAGGACAGCACTGTCATATATGATGAGTCCTCTGGTTCAGAAAGTGAAGAAGATGAGGGAGATTCTCTTTCTCAAGAGAGTCTTGTTCTTGATCCAGTGGAAGAAGAAGAAATCCTGGTTGAAGCCTGCCTGCCAGATATTCATAACTAGGTATAATTTCATGATCCTTATGTTCATTTCCTGCACACATTTGAAGAAGGATCAAGGGTATTTTTGAGCAGCATGTTGCAAACAGAAAGAAAATTTTTTGTAGCTGCTATTGTGGAACAGAAAGAGTGGGAGCAGCCCTGCCTATCCAGCATGCTCAAAGAGTTGAGCAAGAAAGACCAGTCATGGGATCACTTGATGGACTGGTTACATTGGAAGACAATGTTTGTAAGCTAGACTTGTAAATATTCTAGTTAGAGTAGGGTCGATAGGAAAAGCTCAATAAAGCTCAGTCTGTGAGCATGTAGTTAGTTGTTTTAATTTCTGCAAAGTCCAGCAAGCCAGACAGTCTAATCCTGGCTTAACTGTTTTCAATTTCTGTCTTAGAATGTAGAGAAGAAATCTGCTAGACAGTTTAATCCTAGCATATATTAGATTAGGTAGAGAAGCTATGAGGCCAACAGTCTAATCTGATCTCATGGAATGATAAGGGTAGATTTAGAATAGGTTTATTTTTTGTTTGTAAAATAAATGATGTAAAGGGTCTACTAGTCCAAATGCACCCTAAAAGAAAAATGCTAGGATTGTAGTCTGGGTAGGTAGATTTTTTGAGAATGGTCCTGCTAATAGATGTCTTCACAATTGTGGCAGCTGAAAATCAAAGAAGAAAGGTGGCTCAAGCAGCAGGCATCTGGCCTACACCAAAGATCATTTTCTGAATTCTTGACTCCTTCAAGAAGAAGCCATCCCCATGTGGAGCCACTGTTAGCCCCCCTCTAAATTTTTGACAAGAAAACAGGGGGCTAAAATGTTTCTGAGCCTTCAAAGAATGCATTTCCTCTGAAAACACATCATCCTTGAAGTCTCTTGTGCCTTTTCCTTTGATAAATTCCCTCTGTTGACTCCCATTATAAGGTCTCACTGATTGCAATAAAATTTGTGCTCTAAAAGGCCTACTTTTGCCCCTTGTACCCCTGTAGAATGCCCAGTTTTAAACTTTGTTTTCCCCTTGTCAAATTCCCCTCTGATCCCCTAAATCCTCCCAAAATCCCCTTTACATCCTGCACACACCCCTTGTTTGGCCTAATTTCCCCTTTTTCCCTCTATCGTTACCTAATTCTGCCCTCAAATTTCATTAAAATGGGTTAAAATCCATTTTCCACCTTATGAGGTCTTAGCCCCCTTCAGCTGGCCCCTAAAACCGTCTCCCCCCCATGTGATTTGGGTGCTAGAACCACCCGCCAGCCCAAAAAGCGCTTATCTCAAATATGTATCAGGGGCGTCGTGAGCCGTTGATCTGCACCGTTCGGACGGTCATTGCGAGCTCCGCAGCATCCATTACCCTACCCTTTCACCACCGGTTCGTCGCATCATAATCGTTCATTTACCCGCAGATCCGACGGTCCAGAATCTGCCCGCCTTGGTGGTCCCCATGCCAACGCGCCTGTTCAAAAACCGCCTGTATCTATCGCACCGCTTTCTGAGGGCTGGCAGTATTTTCCATTCGACAATGATTCTACTCACCGCCCGACACATGGCTCCGCGCACTGTTTGAATACCGGCCTCCATCGCGCATTATCGTTCGGCAGAAAACCCGGCGCGATATGCATATCAACCATCCAATCTGGGGCTCTCCATCCAACGGTCATCGCACCCCGAAGATGTGCAGAAATTAACCCAAGGCATCCGTACCCCTGGCCCACCATCCGTTGCTCTCCACCATGTCCCCATCTATCGATCTCCTCCTGAGATCAGATGGTCCAGATTCGATTGCATGACCCGCCGTTGACCGATCCCAACACGTCACCTGTTCCATGTGTTTTCATCGCGTCTTCGTCCTTTCCTATATATTTCATTCCAAGGTCAAAGTTTTGATGTTTTACATTGAAATTTCCATCTCGACGTCTTCCAGTTCATTTCTCACCGTTCCACGTTTTTCCTCCATAGTATCCTCTGCATGCATCGTCGTCAACCGTGCCACGTCGCCATTTTCGCAGTCATCCATAGCATCCCACCCCATGCATGGATTTTCTTAACATGTTTACGTGTTTTGCAGGGTTTCGGGTGGTGAAAACCACCATGGTTCACAGTCACTGTTTCAGTGGCACAGAGCGCAAGAAAGGACCATTTTCAGGAGTTGAATTTATGAAGAAATCCTAGGAAGAAGCCATGACAGGATGTGCATTCAAAGAACGCAGCTAAAACTTCGTCAAACCTTCCAGAGCCATTTAAACGCAGACTTTGCAGACAAAGAGTATCAGTGGAACAACAAAAAGTTCAAGGCACGTAATTGAAGATTTTTGAGCCTTTTTTAAGGGATTTAGAAGGCAAAGGTACCAGTTCGAAGACCCCGAGGATCGATCAGAAGGTCCAAGGCACAGAAAATAATACTAAAGGGTTTTCACATCAGCAGAAGGTTCTTTCGATAAAGGACGATGAGCCCATACAATTCTCATCCTATGTCGTGTTCTAGAGAGATTTTCCAGCCCTGACAATAGTCCTATGCTACCAGTGCATTAGTTATGCATTATGGCAGACCCTAGCATCATTATTCTGCCTTTTTTTGCAATTCACCGGAACACTGCAGCGAGTACATCAGAGACATACCTAGAAGTAAATTACATCCTGACGAAGACCACTCTTTCATCCAAAGAGTGCAGAAGTTCAATGCTTATACATTTAAAACAGAACGAGGCCTCGGCCCTCTCGCTGCTTCAGAGTTTTAATGATGCATTTAAGTTTAAATCTACTCCTACTATTATTTTCTCCTATAAGAATCCTCGAGAACATATTGTAAAATTTGTTGTTCGGTTGTTGTTGTTGTAGTTAGAGGGATTCATTTTGACTGTTAGAACAGTCTTTGGAGGGAATAGCAGAGTAGTTTGTAATGTAGTAGGCTGGGAGGAGAAAGTCTGGACTGTAACAGCTATTGAGCTCAGGGTATGTGACTGGTTTTGCATCAATTAATCAAGCACATTTCACAGGATCCTGGTCTGTTTTTCTAACACTGTTTATTACATTTTCATACTGTTTCATTTTCTGTTGGCTTGCATCAGAAATCTGGCATAGGATTTACCCTTGTTATGTACCCTATGTCTCTTCTCTCCTTTCCTTCAATTTTTCCTGGTAAATGTGTTACCTAAGGGTTGATTTCAATTAATTTAACCAGTGTAGTGGATGTCATTGCCTGCTAGCTGATGTATGAATTAATGAAATCCGTCTTTAGTTGTTCTTGTTGGGTTTAAGCTGGAAGATTTGGGAACACTGGGGATTAGATTTAGCCCTGTCCACTAGGATCCTTGTGCGACCAGCTGGCCTTTCTAAGATCTCTTGCTGATGTCAAAGCATTGAAGGTTCAAATTCCTTCTCTGATCTACAGACCCTGGCTCTGTCAAACTTATCTATGTTTTCCCTTGGAGCATGCTAAATATGACTTGGAGTTAAATGACCTCTGTTCCAATCTATAATCTGCCCCTTTGTCCCTCCATTGAAATTTTCCTATGAGTATGTCCAAGCAGGTCTGGAGTTAAATGACCTATGACCTGATCTATAGACAGAAATTGGGTTGCTTTCCTTCTTTCACTTTCAATCCTTAATGTTCCATCCCATCATCTATCTAAAAATATCCTTTAGTGTAGATGACTTGCCCTCTAAAAGCCTAGGCTAATTGTTGCAAGTAATTCCCTTTCATGACTCCATATCCCAATGGATGGCACTTTCTTGACCAATCCTCTTTGCCAAAACATCCTGCTACTTTGTTCCTTTTCTCCCATCACTTTCTTAGTCTATGATCTCATGACCAACCCAGCAACCAACCAGCCAAATCATTTTAAAACCCCCCTCTGTGCTTCATACTTTGCCTAATACCTCATTTTGAGCTCCAAAGATATACCATTCTTTGTATTTATGGAGAGATCCCTCTCTGGGTCTAGGAGGGCTAGATCCTAGGGCCCCAAAGTGGTTCTGATGTTGTCTCATCTTTTGGTCTTTCCAATCTGGCCAAAACATGGGAACCCTAACACAACTCATCCTTGATATGTTTTCGTGTTAGCTTAGATCCTTTCTCTATGAACAACTGAGTGTCTGAGTAAACTTGCATGTTAACCGGGACTTCCTCAACTTCTTCCCAAGTACTTATTTAAATAGTATATTTTGAGGCATCTCTCTTTGATGCCCATTAGTGGAATTTTGAGGTCTAAAATGGGCCTCCTAAGGAAATAATAAAATAATGGTGAAAATAATAAAATAAGATTTGATTACATCATCAAATTTTAGAGGGAAAAATGAAAAAACTATTTTTTCAACTGGTATTTTCAACTTATCTCCTTATGGGTTTACTCAAATTTCAAGAGAAAACACTTGTTGGATGAATAATTTTATTCTTTCATACTTTCAAGGGACCCTGCTACACAAAAAATGAGAAATACATGAAAAACGTAGTAATCACGTTTGTTCATGTATTTCTCATTTTTCGTGTAGCAGGGTCCATCGAAAGTATGCAACATGGGTGTTCCTTTGATGAGGAATTAAATTTTGCATCCAAAGAGTAATCTCGCTCGAATTTGAGTAAACCCTTAGGGAGATAAGCTAAAAATATGAGTTGAAAAGTAGTTTTATTATTTTATTAAATTTTTTTAGTTTTACTTTTTTACTCCAAAAATGGTGAATCATCCCCCATGGTTGACATCATTATCTTGAATCCTATTGGTTCTTATAAAGTTTATTTTGGTTGTACATTTTTCTCAGGAGGCCCATTTTAGACCTCAAAATTCCCCTAATGATTGTTACAATGACTGTTGGAGAGATGCTCAACAATTTTTGTACCTGTGAGATAGAAAAGACACTAACGGCAAGAAAATTTCAACTATAAGAAAAACAACTTTCAGGACATGTTCATGCAGCACAGCTGCTAAGCGAAAGGAAGGATTGTGCAATTTTTGGTGAGAAGAGGTTTGACTAGCTGGAGAAATTATGCACTGTGCATTCCCAACAGTCATTGTCGAAGCCTATGGCTTGAGACTATGCAATGCATAGTTCAGCCTGGGCAGTGAGCCTGGAGAGACTGCCCATTGCATAGTCTCAGTGGCCAAGGTTGTTGGTTGAGGCCTGGAAATGAGAAATATGCAGTGAGGCTAGCCATTACTACAAAGTGTACAGTTCCAAAAGTGAATCTTGAATCTTGAGCTTCAAGATCGTGCAATTCCCAATTGGGAAAAGTAATTTCTTGCCAAGGGAAAGGCAGATCTTGCCAAGGGAATTGTGAAAAATGAGCAGATCTGGGATACAATGAAGGCATGAGTGAAATTATGACTAATTTTTTATTAAACAAATTAAATCAAGTGCAGAAACTGAAGAAAATATAAGTGAACGATATCGGTGAGGAGATTCGTTGGAACGATGACCATCAGTGCAAAAATGCAGAAATGGATCTGACACTTGCGAAAGGAAAATGAAAACTTAAAACAACACTTCTACAATCTAAATCATGTTAAAACACCAGCATGCATGCAACGAAACAAGCAACACAACACTCATGCAAGCTAAACGACAAAAAGAAACATAAAACATGACTAAAAGAGATAAATGCAAAACTCACCTAGAAAAGCGACGGCGATTGCACCAAAGGTTCCTTGATCTCCTCGGGAACTATAGAGCTCCAAAATAAAATGTAAGAATGAGCTCTAGGGGCGTCAATTAAATATATTTTTTCAATTAGGGTTTATGACACACATGCCACAAATCAAGGGAAAATCAACACTTAGCGACAGTTTCCAAAAATAGCAAGTGTGCTTCCTTGGGATGCTAAAGATAGATCCCTAGATTTTAGGGACAATTTTTCGCTCTTTTGATTTTCTTCTTTTTTTTCAGGGAAAATTTTTTGTGCACCTCGCTAGGAAGGATCACGCAGTTCCAGGGAACTGGTAGCTCCAGCTCAGTGCACTGCACAATTTTTGAGCTCAGTTGGTGATTGCACAGCTTTTTATCCTGGTGATGGGCTACCTATCATGACTGTGTAGTTCCAAGCCTCAAGGCTAAGCTATCAGTCATGACTTCCCAATTCTAATTGACAAGGACAAGGATAGCTTCAATAATTGCACTGTTTCTAGAGGCAAGCCCAGAACTATTGTGCAAGACTAAGACAAGAGGTCAACTTGTGACTTAAAAAAATTGCTAAGTGGAAAATCAAATGAACACAAGAAAAATTGAAAGATAAACAAAAAATAGAGCACAGATAGCTGATAGCAGTGCAAGGAAAGCTCCTGTGAAGGGAAGTAAGGCTCCAAAATATAAGCATTGGAAAAAAATTGGAGGGTGGTTGTAGCCACTATAACATTAGCGACACACTAGTATAAATCGAGCTCTCTGAATTAATCTTTTCTTCGTGTAGTATCGGGTCTCACCCTTCCAGAATTATTGTTCAATTCATTTATTTCCACAATTCCCTCACTTATTCCGATTTAAATACATATCCCCTTCCATCCTCTTCATCGATGTAACACTAAATAATCCAAGTCACACTAATTTGTTTTGATTTAGGATGAGGATTATTTATATGCACAAGTAAAATAAAAATGTCGGAGTATTTATTTTCATCTTTGGTGTTGCTTCTTTGCCAGCAGGCCTAGACAACATCCCAACAGAGTCACTTCAGAAACACAAAAATTGCTCCACTATTAGTGAGTCTAGATAGTACCCAGGCGGAGTTTCTTGCTTCACCTCTCTGCACATGAAGCCTTTATCTTCTTTCGCCCTTTATTTCATTTTTTTCATTTCTCATTTTCTCTTTCTTTTTTTTACGAACTATTCATAGCCACTTATTTATTTCATGGAGCGGAAAAGGGGTCCTGACTTATTAAGAGCAGAAGAGGTTGTTCCTTCAGAGAAGTATGTTTATGTACACCTCTGACTTACTTGTTAAGGTTTTCCTCCCCTCCTTACTCCACTAGACTATAGTGACAAGGATTAATCGAATATAGAGAAACTGATTAGAGTAGGTGGAAACAGTTAAAACCCAAACATCATGATTTCACCGTGACTCTCTCTGATAAGGAACATATTTTCCATCTGAGTATCATCAACCAAAACAAAACATCAAGATTCACGCAAAGAGAGGGAATAGACAGAAAATCAAGTGTTGGTAGAAGAATAAATTTCCTCTTGTATTTCACCATGCTTGCTTCAGAAGCAGAACACAGTCTCATGCGGAAACTAACCTATGACTAAAAACAAGAAAATAAAGGAGAGAAGCAAGAATTTAAACAAATAAGTGAAATAAAATCATATAAAACAAAAATAAAATCAAGCAATGCTCCTACTCCTAACCTAAGCATAAAGTAGGCAAACTCATGTAAAGTGATACTTCCAATGCAACCACTAATGCATTGGTAGGCCTACGCGGGTGAGGGAATACATGCAAAGAAATATATACATGCATAAAAATATACAAGAAAGATATGACATTGCAAACCAAAATGTTCGAAGTTTGAATGCGCACGTAGAGAGCAAATTGAAAAAATAATACGGATAACATTTTGCGGATGTATCATGGTGTCTTGACACATCACAAACAAAATACTTGCAAACACAAAATTTCAAACCATGAGATCGAGCAAACATAAAGAAAGAAAGAATTTTTTATTTTTCCATGGTGCTCGCAAAGTACAACTCCTCAAACAATTGAGCGATAGGATCGTGAGAAACAAATGGAGAATGTGAAAATTGTAAATTAGAAGGATTTTCAACATGTACCATAGCGTTTGACGGGGATCCTCAAGAGATTCAACACTCTTATGATCAAAGGTGGAACTGACCTCAAGGCTATGAGAACTTGACATAACCATCAACTAGGAATGAAGTGCATCGATAGCTAGAGGAAGATCCAACTCATCAAAAGATAGATCATCAAATATTAGTGACTTGGAAAAAATAATAACAGGAAAATTATAATCATGACCAACTGAAATGATGGAGAGGTCATGATAGCCATGATAATAAATTGAAAGATTGCAAACTGGGGTATCCTCATGATCTGATGAATCATATAGAGTGGAATATGGAAAACGATAAATTTCACCCTCTACGTTTCCAGAAAGGTATGATGAGAGTTTGGGAAGATCAGTGATAGAAGATTCATCCCCTTAGCATTTAAATGAGAAGCTAACATTCCACTAATTTTGCAAATGATTGGAAGTGTTAACAATGTCAGAAACTAAAATTTCACATGATCTAATCAGAATGAAAAAATTGAAGAAAGTGTTAGAATAATGCGGAAGAGTTGCGGAAGGAGGAGAGTCATCCTTCATCGTAGATTCTTGTCCGATAATGGGCTCCACCACATACTCATCATAAATGACATTGCATTTTGGATGCACAAAAAAAACTCCATTCAACACCTGATCCTCATGAACATCAATGGAAGGATTTGGAAGAACATAGGACACAAACTCAGAATTTAGAGGATAAAAGGGACCAAAGGGTGGAGGATGAGGAGAAAACTCTTCAACATACTCACCAGGCTTGCAGTCCAAAAATGTGCATGGATCCTAAGTATGCGGGGTGGGGAAAGATGGTGGTTCTGGAACAAACATCTTGTGAAAATTTTCCACCACATCCTGTGGCAGTAAAGTTGTTAGATGAAAAGTGGACGGGAGATTGCTTGGAACAACACCTCTGTCCGTGGAAGATTTAGAATTTTTACACATGAGGTTCGCTGGGTGTGATTTAAGCGATTATTTTTCGTATGGAGTAAGTGAAATATAAACAAGATGTATAAGTATTTTGGTTAAGTAATCCAATCAACTTCATATTCTAAAAATTCAAAACAGAGATGTAAGAAACGATTAAGAAAATGATGTAGATATTCATCAGGTGATTTTCGCAATTTTGAAATTCTGTCACTGAGGAGTTTATAATCAAATTCATCAAAATCATGATACATTTATGTGAAAAACTGTTCAAAAGAGTGGATAGAGGCATCGGTCAATGTGTAACATGATTTCCTTATGTTCCCTTTGAACGTGATAAAGAACAACCAACAGGCAGCATCCTCAAGTGGGATGTTGCACTCTGTGAAAAATTGAAGAAAACAATGTGTGCTCAACGATGGTTGTTTCACCTTCGCAATTTAATTTGAGTTTAGACAAGTCATTGATGATATATTCCAACACTTGGGAATCAATTTTTATAGAAAAACATGTCAGGTGTATGCTTTGGGAAGAAATCATAAAAATGAGTTTGGAAATTCAAAATAGGCTTCAATGTCTCAACTTGTCATCTGGCCCTCCTTCTAGCACCAGAAATGTTGAAGGTGATGGATCCGCCAACATTCATGGGATCTCCCCGTTATGAATTCCCAACTAGATCTCACACTATTTGGAGTAGGATTCCCGGCATTGGGGTTTTTAATGATATGCCTTGGGTTGCAAAACGCATAGATCGATGTATGATGTCTTTGGTTAAAGTGAGTTGTGACCTTGTGGAAAGTCAATATGATGCATGATCGGTTCTAACAACAAAGGGGAGAGGAAGTGCACCCCTTTGAAGCCTTTAATAGTACGCAGCTTAAAAGGAACACACGAGTTGAAAAGACGTCACACAAACTAACCAGCAGAATAGTCCACAAGTTAAAGGTGACAGATTAAAACATAAGCACGCATTCAACAAGATCCGTACAAATGAAAACGAAATAGTTCATAAGAATATGTGTAAATTTAAACAACATACATCACAAACATAACTAGAATAGTCCAAATATATTTACAATATATACATGAAGATGTGTCGGATCTGATTTTATTATAAGTGAAAGTTCCATTCATACATACAAAATGACGAACCACTTGCCCAAATATTGGAATGTGAATTCAACAACACCTACTCCTCCCAAAGAAGTATACCCCCTCTATGCTACGGAGAAGCCAAGGATGAAACAAAACTCCTAAGCCTTCTCTAAGCCTAAACCTAGCCAAAAGCTTAGCTCTGGAAAGCCCCTTACAAGAGTTATGAGGATGTATTTATAACCAAAGGGGGGGTGACTCTTGGCCTGCCCTCTTGGTGACTCTTGGACTCCCCTCATGATTCCTCACATTACATATGACTCTTCACATTCCATCACAGACACATGGAATTTCACTCATGTAATAATTACAAATAATATTATAATTTCCACTTGTACACATATAAAAAAAAATAGGGTAGAGACAGCTTGACATCCTAACAAGACAAAATACTATGATGTTGGTGTAGGGGTGAACTAAATCCAGGCATCTTGGACTTAGGGTTTCTCATTCACATGCTCATACCAAGCTTGGTATTGTGCGATGGTCTCCCAAAACTGTGAGATAGTGTTAGGCTACAAGCAGACTCTTGCCTCCAATGCATCCAGTGACAATCTCTTGGAACCAGTCTTCACATATTCTTCAATCAGGTGCAACATCATTTTAATTTGAACCTGACCACCAATTGAGGTATGCAAGGTATGTATGTTGATCTCCATGTCCTCTCGGGTTCCCTCCTGCTCCATCTTCTTCAGGTACTGATCATTCTCCTGTCAGACTTGCTGCTTGCATTTAGCCTTGGTGAGTGTACCAATTGATGGGATCCAGTGGGTTCTCATCATGAAATACAAGTTGTTGTATATCCATCCATATGCGTCCTGAATTATTCCGATGAATGAGGTGAGTTTCTTGTTGTTCTGGATTGGAATTTGAACTATAGCTTTCTCTAACTCTGCCTGTGGCTTCATTTTATTTACCAATGTAAGCAGTGTTTCCTTGTATCACATCATCCACTAATGCATGGTAGTGATAGCAATTTGTATGTTCCTAAGGATCCTGAAAAAATATCTTCTCTATCGTAGCAAGTCATTTAGGTGGAAAATTTCCATATGAATGGTTACCAACTGCCTCATATAGATCCCTCACTGTGTCTCCAAGTGCAGATACTTCAAAAAGTATCATTTCTCTTATATCCTCGCAGTATACCTATGTGTACGATGCATTCTACACTGCTACACAGAGTTGTTCATTCTCTTTCTGAAGTACCTGTATGTTCTGCACTAATTTCTTGTTCTTAGCAATGAAGCACTAGGTGTTGGATTTGGCTGCTCTTGCAAAGGCCCAGCTGGCCTCGGCAATAGCATTTGCATTCATGCTAGTGTCTACCATGATCACCCTTTATCTCATGAACATGGGTAATGCATGATCATCCAAGTAATGTTTTCTTCGCGCTTGTAAAATATTTTTCTGCAACTCATCAAATGATATGTTGTACACGTCCATGGCTGAATCATCATTAAGGGGAATCACCTCCCCTACCTCACTCAATGATTTCTCTACGGCTAGAGGTGGTGGAGTCAGAACGGTGGCCTGAGGTTCACTAGGCATCAGGCCCACATCTTCATTTAGTGTCTCCAATCCCACTTCTGTGTCCATGAGTTCAATAAACTCTTCAAGCTCTTGAGAAAAATCTTATTCCTGCATATGTTTTCTCACTCCTTCAGTTGTCGGCTAATCCTTTACCTGTTATATAACCTTTATATGTGTCGTCTCTACTATTGTGGCACCTTGCCTTTTTTCTTCTTCCTTCCTTTGTCACTCCTATTATTCTCTTCTCCTTAACTCATGATCTTCCTTCAACTCCTATTCTGCTCTTTGCACTCTCTACACTACTTCCTCTATGGATTTCTTCTCTCTCTTTCTCCACTCTACTCTCTACTACCTTCGTTCCATCTTTGCTTCGATCACCAAAGCTACCTTTTCAGTAAGAGATTCTTCTTTCATTTTCCAGCTTTTTCCCTCTTCTATATGGTCTGCTACCTTCCTCTTTCCTTTGTCACGCATTCGAACACTTCCTGTTGTTGGTGCTTCTTCCAGAACTATTGCTGCATGTGGTACAATGTGAGAATTCCTAGTTGTATTGATCAGCTCACAAGGTCGGGAGGAGTTATAACAATTCTTCCATGGTTCCTCCTCCGGCCACTGATATATCCTGCTGACCTAGTTGAAGTACACTCTTGTACAGTGCTCTTTGCAAATTACGCTCGGATCATATGGATTGTAACTCTTTGCGTCAAAATTGAATTTGACCATGTCTTTGGCTTCGACATCAACGATCTTGAGATTCTTAATCTTGTATAATCTGACCCGCAAAGGAAGAGTTGGCCATGGTGCCTTCTTCATCCTATGCAGCGCTGCTGACAATTCAGTGGAGATTAGGTGATAAGATATCTCTTACATGACCACTTTCTAGGTGGCATATCTTGGTAAAATATGTGGTGACTTCCTCCCGCTGAACACTTTGATCAATGTGACCTCCGATAAGGTGAACCAATCAATGATCTCTGATATTGCCTCCATAGCTTCTCAAGACATGCAAGGTGGGTCCTTCTGAAATATGATCTTGTAGAGAGGTATAATGAAATGATCAATAAGCTGCTCCATGACTCCTCGATGACTATAATCCGAGAGTAGCTTGCAATAGATATGTATGGCAGTGTGTCTCGGTTTCCATGTCTAGTTCATGCCAGGAAACTGGTTCTGCGCACATATTGCATCCAGTAAGTATGCAGACTTGTAGAAGCGTACTTTCTCGCTCTTAGGCAGATTGCGAGCTTTTGTCATATGGACTATCAGTTGATGAGCCAATAATTTTGACCAATTGAATGAATTCCCCTCGTTCACTACCTGGTTCAGCAAGATAGCCCACCCCTCATGAAAGATCTATGTTTTTGACTAGCCATAGATTCTGCAAGCTAGTATGACCAAAAGTTGATAGGCTTTCCTAAGTGCTCTAGTAGTGTACATATGGGTGGTTGTCTATCTAAAATTGGTTGGCTCCTTCACCTAGCCCTTGATGATATCTCTCGTGTTCGTGTACCTGTGAGTGGCATAGAACAATGAGTCCATGTTCTTCATTGACTCAAGAAGATGGTCCATTTGCTTGAAGTTTTCTACCAGGAATGTAGCAAGCTTTTTCCCTCTAGTGTTGTTAAATGTCATGGTTGTCACATCAATGTTTGAAACAACCCAGTTAATCACATCTGCACATGGGAAGGTTGGATACATGCATGTAACCTTGTAAATCCCTGACTGCATAATGTTGAGATATAATTTCCAATACTCTAAATCTACCTAAAATTCCTTTGTAAACTCATCCTTGATCTATTTCCATGTCAACATAGATCCTTTCTCTATGAACAATTGAGTATCTGAGTAAACTGGTATGTTAACCATGACTTGCTCAATTGCTTCCCTAGTACTACTTTCAATGGTCTCTTTTGAGGCAACTCTATTTGATGCCATTGTGACAGTGACAGTTAGAGATATACTCAACAATTGTTGTACCTATGGGATCGAAAAGACAATGACAGCAAGCAAATGTCATCCACAAGGAAAACAACTTTCAGGACATGTTCATGCAGCACACCGGGAAACCTAAAGGAAGGATTGTGCAATTTTTGGTGAGAAGAGGGTCTCACTGGCTGGGGAAATTATGCACTGCGCAATCCCAATAGTTAGTATCGAAGCCCGTGGCTTGAGATTACACAATGCGCAGTTCATCCTAGGCAGTGAGCCTAGAGAAACTGTGCATTGCGCAGTATCAGTGGTCAAGGTTGTTGGCTGAGGCCTGGCACTACACAATGCACAGTGAGACCAACCAGTACTGTGCATTTCGCAGTTCCAGAAACCAAGATTGATGCTTGAGCTTCCAGATTGCACAATGCCCAGCTGGGAAAGGCACATATGCCCAAGTGAATTGTGAAAAACGAGAAAATTTGAGAGATGGTGAAGGCACGAGTGCAGTTGTGACTATTTTTTTATGAAACAAATTAAATCAAGTGCAGAAATTGAACAAACTAAAAGTGAATGAGATTGGTGAGGACCATCGGTGCAACGACGACTATCGGTGCAAAAATGCAGAAACTGATGTGACACTTATGAAAGGAAAACAAAAACTTTAAAAAACACTTCTACAAGTTAAAGCATTTTAAAATTCCAACATGCATGCAAAGAAACAAGCAAAACAACACTCATGCAAGTGAAACGACAAAAAGCAACAAAAAATGCGTCTAAAAGCGATAAATGCAAAACTCTCTCGAAAAAGCGACAATGATTGCATCGGAGGTTCCTTGATCTCCTCGGGAATTCTAGATCTCCAAAATCGAATGTAAGAATGAACTCTAGGGGCGTTGATTAAAGAGATTTTTCAAATTAGGGTTTATGACACACATGCCACAAATCAAGGGAAAACACTTGGCAAAAGTTTCCAAAAATAACAAGTGTGCTTCCTTCAAGCTATTAAAAATAGATCCTTGGATTTTAGGGATGCTTTTCACTTTTTTTCTTTTCTGCTTTTTCCAGGAAAACTTGTCGTGCGCCTCATCGGGAGGGATTGCATAGTTCTAAGGAACTGGCCGCTCAGTGCACTGCGCAGTTTCTGAGCTCAGTGGGTGATTGTGCAATTCTTGAGCTTAGTGTTGGGATGCTTGTCATAACTACGTAGTTCCTGAGCTCAAGGTTGGGTTGTCAATCATGACTGCACAATTTTGATTGACTAGGACAAGAATAGCTTCAAGAATTGCATAGTTTGTGGAGGCAAGCCCAAAACTATTGTGCAAGACTAAGATAAGAGGTCAGCTTATGACTTAGAATAAATGCTAAGTGGAAAAGCGAATGAGCACAAGCAAAACTGAAAGATAAACAACAATTAAAGCATGTATACGTGATAGTAGTGCAAGGTAAGCTCCTATGAAGGGAAGTTAGGCTCCAAAATCTAAGCAATGGAAAAATTTTGGAGGGTGGTTGTAGCTTCTACAACAACTTCATGGTTATTGATCACCTTCCTCATCTAAATATTTTTCTAAGTCACTTTTGTCCAAACTTGGACAATATTTAATCAATCATTTCATCCATCAATACATTTTTAACGAGTGGATAGTGGTACTAATGGGGAGAAACACTTGCCTTGCTTCATTTTTTGTTAGACTTTTAAATAACACAATTCAATAAAGACCTTAAAATTTACTTTAAATCGTGTTTCCCATGCTCACATTTAGAATCTAGATGCCTATTTATTCCAGTCTGAGGCCTCTTCAATCAATCACTTCATCTACAATATTGCTTTCATTGGAAAAGAAAAACATGATGCAGTGTATTCAAAGTTCAAATATCAATCCTCTTCAATCAAATGCATTTCATCTACATAGATTTTCTCAATGGAAAAGGAAACAATTTCACTCATCACTTATTTGAATCTTAACCATCTTCTATCAGTTCCAAGTACCCATTGATCTTCACCATCTTTAATTGTTTCATTCATCTACCACATTGCTTCCAAGCAAAATACTTTTAATTATCTTCACGCAAATATTTTTTTTCACATTTAACGTCGTCTATTAGTATTGAATTTTCTTTATTAGTATATGCAATGATTATTGATAATAATTGCATAAGTATATTGTAGACACAAATATTGTACACTTCAATTTGTGTTTCCCATGCTCCAACTCTGTATTTATTTTAATCTCAAACCTCTCCAATCAATCCTTTCATCTACAACATTGCTTCCAAGCCAATTACTTTTAATAATACTCACGTAAATATTTTTGCACATTTAACTTCTATCATTATTCATATTTCTTTAATTTTTTATTAGTATAGGGCAATGATTATTGATAATAATTGCAGAAATATATTGTACACTACTATTGGTGTTTCCCATGCTCTACCTCTCTTTTAATTCCAATCTCAAACCTCTTCAATCAATCCTTTCATCTACAACATTGCTTTCAAAGAAAAAAAAATTGTTTAATCAATTCTTTCATCTAAAATAACGCTTCCAAGCCAAATGCTTTTAACTATCTTCATGAAGATATTTTTTTACACATGAAGATATTAATATTCCTTTAGTTAATTATTAGTATATGCAATGATTATTGATAGTGACTTCATAAATATATTGTGTGCAATCAACATATTAAGTTTGAGTTTATTCTTTGGTATTAGAAATGAATTTCATTTTTTTCATTTATGTACATCAAATAAAAAGAGGCAAAGTAAATTTGAATTTTAGTATATTTTATATTATTAGAGTTTGATTTCATTTTTTTCATTTATGCACATGACCAAACATTGAATACATTTCTTCTAGTCCAACAAAAAAGTCTCTTTTTTTGTGCATGTAGATAGGTGTATATAGAAGAATTTTAAAAACCACAATGGAGAATATTAACATTTTGAGAGAATATTCTCTAAAGATTAAATTGTTTTTATAATGCTTAGGCTTAAGCTTTATTTAAGGATTTATAGGTGCATTGTACTAGATTTAAACCTTAAAGAGTTAATTTTCTAATAGCAGAGGTGCAAGGGGTCATTGTCAACCTTGAAAGAAATCGAAATATTACCTTTTAGTGGGGCTTATGCAAAGGTATTGGCCCTTTTCCATGGTTAAAGCTCTTCAATGCAAGTTATATTAGAATTCTAATCGCTATTGGGGATTTAGTATTAGTTATCAAATTGATGCAAAAAACTTCCTTTAAGTGAGTCAAACTCCTAAGTATTGTTAGGTGAATACAAAAAGAAGTTGCTATATTTAAAAACATTGAATCCTAAATAAGTAGGTAGATCAAATGGCCACCATGACCTCCCAACTAGATTATGGAGTCCTTAAGATTTAAAAGAGGGACCTTCATTAGTCATAGTCATGAGTATGTTTTGCAAGAGAGACAAATGGCATGGATAACTTAACCTCATAACACAATTTTTGTGCTACCCTCACATACTCCATGTTTGATGTTAGAGCAAGTTCATCTATTGCACTTGGGCTTGATTTTTTTATACAAGCGGAATATTTGGTTTAGCTTCAAATATGCAAGGTGGGGAGTCTCTATGGAATCTTTTTATGGTTTCTTGATCTATTTGCATCAAATTCAAGCCTTTTTGGCCTTGAGATGAGATTCAGTTCATTTCCATGGGATTTTGGTCTTTATGTCGCTTTAGTGGTTCTTGTGTCAGTCACCCTAGTCTACCATGGACATCCTTGAATAATCATGGCTCAATTCTCCCTTTTCTAGAAATCAAAAGATTAGTGGAATAAATTTTGAAATTGAACATCTCTTTTTATGTCTAGTTAACAGGTATGGTATTTTTCCTTGTTAGTGGTTATGGTAGTCTAATTTGTAGCATTTGTGGGAAGTGGAAGAGGGATTTTGCAAATATTATGTAGCACCTTCAAAATGGACCACTTACATTCTAAAAGATGCATACTGTGTGAAATCATTGCTATTTACATAATTCTAAGGAGATAGAGGTTTTATCACAAATAAGAATTAATTCTCTTTTTTTAATAAAATATATTCTCAAAAAGAAAAAATAAATAATAAACATGTATTCTTCCTTTAAAAAAAAATAAAAAAATTGCATAATCAAGAAAGGAAAATCAAACTCTTTTAAGTTGAGTGTGTTTTTCTTCCATAAATGGTTATTTATGAATTTGGGCATGCTTCAAATGTTAGATTATCTATTGCATCAATGGTTGAAGAGCACAGCGAAGACGAAATTGTACAATATGTTTTGCAAATTAATTTTGATTTAAAGTGTCTTCTCGAATTTATACCAACAGTATCTTTTCATAGTCCTGTGTGAAGGATGGTTAAGTTTTTCCAAGACAGCAAGCTCCAATTTTGTCGGTATGTTAAAAAAAATTACATGCTACAAAAAATTGTGGATATTATTCTTGCGATACTTTAAAAAATATAAAATTGATGCTGCAAGGCTTGACCCATAGATATTTTAATTCCACTGATAATTTTGTCAATGCATTCTTGCGATGCTTAAAATATTCTTTAAAATTCATGTTGCAAAACTTTGCCGAAGAAAAATTCTAATTCCACTAATGATTTTGTTGGGATTTTGTTACGATGCTTAAAGAAATATGAAATTCACTTGCAAAACTTGGGCGCAAAAATATTCTCCTTTTGCAGAAAGGTATGAATTCCATGTTGAAGAACAGAGATAAATAAGTTCTCTAATTAGCTGGTTAAAAGTGTACTAAAAGATTGTACTAGAATATTGGTATGTGTATATAATGAATGTCTAGTGAATGAATAAGTGAGGCTACAAAATATATTCATGGAGCTTCTGTTCAGCTCAGAGTGTGACCTTCAGCAGCAGCAGCATCGTCATCATCGTAGGGGCAGTGAAGAGGGGAAGAAAACTGTAAAATGTTGCTGTGGATTGGAGATTGAGGATCCCCATTTTCATTATCATCATCATTTTGTGATAACAATGTTGTTTTTTTCATTGGAGAAGAGTAAGGAGAAGGAGATGCAGAGGAGGTGAAATCCAGGTGCATGGAAACATCACCGAAGGCAGCAGCCATGTCCATGTCCATGTCTAGAAGTGTAAGCTTATGATATTCCACCACTTGATGAAGATACTGATTCTCCCTTGCATAGTTTGCATTCTCCTGAGCCAAACGCCCCTTTTCTGCCAGAAGGGCTTCCAGCTGAAGTCTCACCTGCACCAAAACCCATACAGAAGACACTCAGACGGAGAGGAATAGGAGAGAAAATCAGTCAGATTTTGTACTTAATGTTAATGGATCTGATTTTGTAAACTGGGGGTGGTGATATTCCCCAACAAGGTTCAAATTCTCCTAGACATGTTTCACCCCTGGTGGGTTGGGTTTAGTCTGTACAAATGGCCCTGGTGGGTTTTGTCTGTACAAATGGCAACTTGAGCATAATAAACCACCATGTACAGACTCATGGTCGAAGGGGTCATTTCTCAAGTGTTCTAGGTGCGTGCAATACATGGTGTTGCAATATTCTGAGGTTCACATTCCCATAGACAGACACTCAGAAAGACTTTGTACTTAATGGGGTGTTGGTTTATCCGAGTTCAGATTTTACAATATTTCGGAAATCTACTGGACACAAGTCAAGTGAAACAGTTAACTTTGTACATTAGATATTTTGGAATCTGCAATCAACATAAGGATGGCCCATTCATTTGACAGTAAAAGAGTTGATATTCTCCAGATGCCCATACACATGTTCTGCCTCTCCTGGGTGTAGACAGTGCAAGTGAGAAGCTTAGTCTGTAAAAGTGGGCAGCTTGGTTGGAGACGGAGTTAGGGTCCAACTTTGACAAAATATATACCGAACCTGAAACCTCTTGGCTGAAACCTTAAGTTCAAATCCCCATAAAAATGTTTCACTCCTGGTGGGTGAAGTCTGTGTAACCGGGTAGCCTGATTGGGGAAGGTGCAAGTCCTTAGCCATGATCTAAATAAAAGCTAGGTACATTTTTAGGTTCTTAGCTGAAAGTATCTTTGTCTAATGTTCTAAATGAGACACTATATTGTAATAGCCCAGATTTGGGAAAATATACTGTAATATTCCCAGATTGGAGAAGCATTGAAAGGAAATTTCTCAAATGTTCAAAATGCGATACACTATATTGTAATATTCCGAAGGTTGGGGAAGCCATGAAAGGATGGATATTTTTCAAATATTACTATGTGGAATGCACTACACATTGTAATATTCCCAGATTGGGAAGTGCATGAAATGGAAAAGCAATGAAAAACATAATAGCATACCCACCACCACATACCAGATCATCTTCCTCAGGCCTAACGCCCTTGGTAACAGCATCCCTTAGCCTCCGATTCTCCTCTTCCAGAAAAGCACAGCGTTCTCTCATGAAGCAAAGATCTCCCCTGATGGACTTCAGATCGCGCTCTAGGAATTTGGCTTTGGAAGCCATGGCCATTGCCAGCTATTAACACAAGAAGAAAGTAAAGCTTTGGCAAAAGGAAAATAAAAGGGAAAAATAAAAATAAGGAAATAGAACCCATCAAGATTTCTGAGCAAAAGAATCACAAATCTCACATTCCGGTGATGCTTTAACTTGGCATTCTCCTCCTCCTTAGCCGAGCTTTTGAGCTCCTCTTTTTCCTGATCAGACGGCTTTTCCTCGTCGTTCTCTGGAGCTCGTCGCCTTTTGAGGGTGGAAGCAGGGGAAGTTTTGAGGGTGGAAACAGGGGAAGTTGCAGGAGGGTCTACTGGGAACAACTCCGATAATTTCGTTTCCGCCAAATTCGATCCATCCTGCCAATTACCCCAATTTGAAAACGCCTCTAAAAATCAAACAGGAACCCTCAACCAGATCAGTAATAAGTAAGAGGGCAAGTTACCTCAAGTGCAGCCCCGAGTGTGTGAGTAATGCGAGTCAAGGAAGAAGCCACTGCCTCCAGCCCCTTGTGCAGAAGCTTGCTATCCTCCGGAAAAACTTTGGAATCCAGGTCCTCATGCTACAATAAATTACTTAGTAAATTGGTCAATCGTTCATGCAGACCTTAACTTTAGTCAATGAATCATGCAGTCCTCATCTAGAGCTGCTGATGAATAAAAACATATAAAATTCAATCTGTGAAACATACTCCAAGAAAACATACTTGGGAATCTGTGCTCTTGTGAAGGGATTTGGCCCTCTTGTTCAATCTATTCCAGAAGCTTTCTTCGCTCTTATGATCTGAGAATGGGCTTGCGGGAATCGATTCATCCGTTGGTGTCACAAGACCCTGCACCACAAAAACCCCCGCCAGTATAGTTGATGATCAGGACATAATGGCTTCAATAAGTAGAAAACAAATACAGGCATGAACATGAACATGAAGAAGCAAAATGAAAGGAGTGAAACTCTGCGACTTACCACATTGAGGGAAGGCGAGGAGATTGAATAGGTTGCACCAGGAGACACAGCTCCTTCTGCTAACATGGCCATTGCAATTCTTCTTCTTTGTTCTTCAACTACAGGAATGGCGAAAAGGGACTGCGTGAATACTCTGAGCATGAAGGAATAAGTGGAGGTGTAGAAACAGTCAATAATCCACCCACATCATATACGTTAATGATGAAACGGCTCATTCATTCAATCCAACAAATAGCGAGCTGGGCTCTCTCATTCTTCCATCTCCGTCTTACCTGGGCATCCAAAGCGCAACGGTCATATTTTTTCATAAGCTGCACGTGGGCCACCCATCGTTAAAAGGAAGCCTCAAAACGCCGGGCTGCAAGGCGCCACCTAACTCCAATTCCAACTTTATGTTACCCAAAAAACCTTCCTGGAAATGCCTTTCTATATCTTTATTTTTATTTTTAAGAAGTAGCTTCTTGTATTTTTAAATAGTAATTAGTGAAAATTTAGTGGGGCTTTCTACTTTTTATTTTTTAAGCTTAATCAATTCAAGCTAAACATGTCAATTCGGGAATTGGTGGTTAGAGAGTTAATAACCCACTAAACTACTAGGTCCACTCTTGCTTGGCCACTTCAACTACTAGGTTTACCCTTACTACTACTAAGGCCATTCTTACTTGGCCACTTCAACTGCTAGGTTTACTTTTACTTGGCCAATTATATTTTTTATTTTTAAGAAATAACTTCTTATTACTATATGGGTTGACTTTTAATTATGAGAAAGGAATAAGTGTAATTATTATCCTATCATGAGTCCTAAATCAATTAGTTTGTGCATTTATCTACATTGTTAAAGATGCATTAAATCTTCATCTTGCATCCATAACATTAAGCACCAATTTGTTACTTATCTTTGATTCTAATTATGCATTCATAGACAAAACCACGAGTTTGTCACTTATTTTTTATAATCATGTATTCACAAACATAATCAAAAGTTTATTGTTCTTTAGATTTAAATTTTAGTTCATTGGCAAATGAAATAGGTTAATTGGTAATAAATTCAACTTATTTTTTATTTTTATTTTTCAAATTTAATAAGAATTTTGTGAAAAGTTACATTTCCACTTAATTGATAGAAATTTTGATCATAAAACTTTTTTTTTAAAGATTTTATTAAAAGTAAATTAAAATATACAACTCTCTATATATCTTTATATTAATATTAGAATACTCCTTTCATCCCTTTAGTACTAAGCTATATATATCATTCAAATTTTAAATTGTTTTAAAACCTTTCAAGTCCAAAAGGTTAGCTTAATCTACTTGAATTGACCAATTTCAAGACTAAGATTAAACTAAGAAATCATGTGTTCATGTTCAATGAATTCCTTTTCGAATAGAAGTATATGTTGTATTCTAATGACATCTACCTTGGCACCATTCATGAAATATGAGGAGTGTTTATATAAAAACATTATCAATTAGAAAAAAAATTAAAACCCATATGAACATGGTTGAATAGAGTTTACTATTTGAATAGTTCATATTTCAATGGAGGAAATACTAATGCCACATTTTCATCAACCCAAAGACATCTACTATTTGGTATGCAAAATCTAAAGACATCTACTATTTGTGATGCAAAATCTAGTGATATAAAAAGTTAAAGCTCTCATAAATTTGAATTTTTGATTAAATTTTTAATAATCTAAGTTGATTTAAAGTTAAATGAAATTTCTAAAAATATTTTTTCATTATATAGGAAACTTGGATAATTATGGAAATCCAATATTTTTAAAAAGTATACTAAATTTTTATCATATTTATTATTAGAAAAAAATTATCTCAAAACAAATCATAATAATAATAATAATAATAATAATAATATGTTTGATTTACATTCAAAATAAATAAACATCAACATGTCTAGATATAATATCCATTCCAAATTGCAATGTTTTTTGTTTTGTTTTGTTTTTTTTTTTTTTTCTAACATCATGTTAGAAAAATGAGCTAAGCATATATTTTGCTACGTTTTACTTAAATATTTTATCACATATATGACTTGTTGATTATAAGATAATGTGATGTAAAGATAAATATTGTCTCGATATTATATTTGTGATTTATTAATTTGCAAAGGTATAAAATATCATGTTGGATTTTGAGGATGCTTAAATGATCCAAGTGGATATCAATGACTACATATATCTTCCACTTTCTCAAAAGGTATCCATCTTCTTGGTAGTTTTTGTATGATTTTTCGGCTCCCAAACTCATGGGGTCATTTTGAGGCCCTAAATGATGTTTTTGTTAATTCGACGAGTTGAGGTTCCAATGGCATACTTGGACCCTAATTGAAACTTATATTCCTTGGATAGTTCTTTCTAATGAGCTATTGTTCACCCCAAACATATATCGTATCAAAATTTGCACCTACCAACTAACCACCTCAGGGCCTACAAACCTTTCAGTGATTCATCTTCTAGAGTTATTGCCTTGGACCTCTAGGGTTTTTTCGTTATGTTAAAAGTTCATTTTTCTAGCCACTTATAACAACTTTTGAAAATGCATGTAACTTCCATATCCCTCTATTAAAAGATAACAACCACCATTCTAGATAGTTTGTGTTCTACAATATTCTGCTATTTCATTTGTTAATAGAATTGGGGTTTTCATCATATTATTGTGATTTTTTTTATATGCCTATGTGTGTGTTTCATTTCCTTTCCTACCTTTCATTTCATTCCTTGTACAACTTAGATAAGTGGTACCATAACAATTTTCTCCTTGTTGCTTATTGGTGCATGCCCTTGATGAGGTTAGGGAACTAAGAGTTGGATGTTAAGGTAGCTTCACTTGGGAACAATTTCTCTCACTAACCAAGTGGCCTCCCATGATGGAAGAAATGAGAGATGAGAAAATGAGAAATCATATCAAGTTGTTATTCAAGGAAGCACTCGCATGGTAGAGGAATGAGATGGTGGACAATTTTGCCTAGATCCTAATTTGATGACTTCCAATAATAGCCAAGGCACCTTCAAGTAGCGGCAATTTTGGAGGTGTGAAACCATTCAAGATACAAGTTAACTTTGATATCCCCTTATTTGAAGGCCAAATAGATGCAGATTATTTAGAAAATTGGTTATATTATTAGAGGTCTATTACCCTATCCAAAAAAAATGACAACGAAAATATCACCTTTATGCTTCTAAAATCCCTTTTTACATGTCAAATATTGGTGGGAAAGGTTAATAAGGGAGAGGAAAAAAATGAGACTATGATATTCAAGTTAGGACCCAATTAGGAAGCTTCGTTCGTGCCACTTGAGAGGCATTCTACATTGTAGGGAACTATGATGACTAATATAAGAGATGGACAACCCCATGACAGGAGAGAGAGAGAACAAATGGTATTGAAGCTCAAAGCTACGTATCAAAGACTCCGAGTGGCACCTAGTTTTGAATTACTATAGTGGAATACGTAGGTATATCCAAAAAAATACGAATTTATTTGACATCTCCTCACTAAGAGCTACTTATCGATATCTTGTCAAAATTGAGCAAAAAATGAAGAAACAGAATAAGTGGAAGTTCAGGTTTGGAAATTCACTACAACAAAACCTGGAACAGGTGGCCCAAACTCACAAAAAAAAGCATAGAGAAAGGAGAGCCAACCTCAAGAAAACCATTGAAAAAGGACATTGGAAAGTGGCATGATTTCCACAAAATATTATAGAAAAACATTGATGAATGCCACTCAAAACAATAATCATTAGTGGAGCCCCGGATGCGGGTGACACGCTTGACACAAGTGAACATCAAATCTCACCTCATGTGGACTGAGGTAATCTACAACACAATTCCCCACCTGCAGCAGATCCAATTATCATTAACTCCTCACACACTCCTCGCAGAACTAGAGATAACACAAATCGGATAGGCATTGTGTCACCTGACCCTGATCATCACCTCACCCATACTACCATTAATGCCCATGATGTATAATAAACATTGCAATCATGCCTACCCCTCTGCGCCTGCTCTTCTGCTTGAGCTCCACATGCAATACCGTGCGAAGATCATTCATTGCCACACTTACAAGCTTCATCCTCATAACTATTTATCCTATATACCTCTGCCCCTTTTCTCCCTCATCTGTTCTTCGTTGCATTTAGTCCTCCTCCTTTTGATCTGGACTCTCACTGATTCCAATCAGTTGCGAAGTCTCAGCCCAAGAGTGGAGTTGTGCATACTCCCTCTGCTTGTTGCTCTGTATTCTGCGCACCTGCCCTCCAGCCTTTGCAGCCTCTCTAGCCCCAGTGTCACTCCCGCCTCCTCTCCCAAGTGTGCAATGGCCCCAGAATGCGCCAATGCACTATTCGCAATGGTCAGAGAGGGGTCCTCCTGGGCTGTTACCATCACGGTGAGGATCACTGCCTTGAATGGATTGAAGGCTCCTCGTCCACCACCCTTTCTAGCCATCAATATGCTCCCGAGCAGCGAGCAGAATCCTCTAGGAAATCAGCACAAAGGGGTAGTTGACGTGCGAGGAGGTCCACCTCCTCTCCTAGAGCATCCTCTCCACAGTGCACGCTGACTCCCCCAAACATTCCTACGTAGGTTGATGAGGATACAGATATATGGATTATGGACTCCGAAGGTGTTTGGATGAAGGTTCCTGATGGAGTAGACCCAGACTCCCCCATCCTTTGCATTCTTGCAAATACCCCCAAGTGAACTGCTGCCAAAGTGGAAGCTTTTGTTGTGGATACTCCAGCCTGTCCCATCGATGAGGATAATCCCCATTGCAGTGATGATGATGAAGAATAATGTCTGCACAGTTGTTCAGTTTTACTCTATTTTTTGTCATATGTGCCCGTAGGATTTTTATGTTATTTTCTACTCACTAGCTATTAGATGCATCAGCGCTACTGTGCACAATGTAAGGCTTGTTTTCAAGTTTTGTCTCGGCCAAATTCCTCCCCCGTGACGACCTAGAAACAATGTCACAAAGGCAGGGATCGGTTAAGCGCAGCTTACCAACCCTGCCTGTAGCATATGTATTTTTGTGTTCTCAAAATTAATAGATTAGAACAACTTACCAAAAAAAAAATATCATTAGTGGAACTTAAAGAAAAGGAAAAAAAATACGGGTCCAATTCTCATTTTGAGAAGGATAAAGGAAAATGTATCATCGATGCAGAACCCAGTGTTACCATCGTTACCACAAAGATATAACCATAAGATACTGGGGAGTATGAAGTGGGGGAATGCCTCTTCCATTCATAGATTTAGGTAGAGGAGGCCTCACTAAATTTTACCATTGACAATAGGGGCCAAAAGAACCTAATACCAATCGAGGTCATCAAGATATTGAAGCTCATGATAGTGACACAACTTCAATCTCTTAATGACCATCCCAAGTCATAAATAAGGTGATCCAGGTGGATATTTGTGGCCACCCATTCCACTTGGACCCCCAACACTATTTCTTTCAGTTTCCTTAATTGTAGCACAATTTACTATTTTTGGCAGTTTTTCAGGTTCTAAACTTCTGGAGCCATTTTGAGGAGTAAACGACATTTTTTTGGAAAATAGTTCAACCCATAACCTACAACATGGATTTTCATTTAAAATTTGTAGTCCTCAAATAGATCTTTCTAACAAGGTATCGTATGTGTCAAACGAAGATCATATGCCAAAGTTACAATCCCGGGAAGTTGGTGTACCAACTAACCCCAATGACACCCACAAAAATTTGGTGCTTTATTTCCTAAGGTTATGTTTTTGGATGTTTGGGGTTCTATCTTGTTTCTCAATAATAAAAATACTTATGAGCCTCATTGTAACATATTTCATAGGCATGTAGCTGCCACATCTCTTCTTAGAGATAAGCTACCATCGTCCAAGCTAGTTTATTTCTATTATGCATGTAAACAATGATCAATATTTTGTTATTAATGAATTGATGTTCAGTTTTCCTTATAGCTCTATCTTTATATTAGATCTATATTTCATTTCATTCCTGCATAATCTAGATCAGAAGGCAATGGGAAGTTGAAAAAGGACATTGAAAAGTGTTGTGATTTCCACTAAATCCCCCGGAAAAACATGGATGAATGTTGCTCAAAACAATCATTGTTTGTGGAACTTAAATAAAAGGAAAAAAAATCTAGCTCTAATTCACATTTAGAGAAACATAAAGGAGCATAACTATAAATATCCAACCTTAATATCCAAAGGAGCATGTTGAGGGGCAGTGCCTCTTCCATTCATAGATGTGGGTGACCTCACCATGTTTCGTCGTTGATAACAAGAGCCAGAAGAACATGATATCAACCAAGGTCATCAAGAGATTGAAGGTGTGGTGTTGGGTGGTTTAATTGTCGGATTAAACCTCTCAATATTAATTATCAATCCAAGAGTTGTAAACGCGAGTTGTACTGCGTCTTGGCTCAGCTTAATGGTCAGAGTATAAATATTCCTTTGTAATGATAAACTAGGTACTGGAATGAAACACACATTTGCTGACAAATAAAAAATCTTGAAAAGGAGATTTACTTAACCAATTTCATTCACTACAAGCTCCATACTGTAATCAAACTATAAGGAAATTCAAGGCAATCCTCAATCATTCTCGCTCTCCTATGATATCTTGAAAACCCTGATCTATTTGTTCATTTCATCAATTTGAAACTAACACTTGAAACTAAGCTTGAGATAACTAAAAGAACACACATATTATCCTAATAATAACTTCAAACCTTAAAATAACTACTCTTGATAACAAATTCAAGATTCCAAATTAACAAAAGACAATTCTAACTATTTCTAAAACAAAACTACTTCGCTTCATGTAAAATAACACTTAAAATATCCTATTAAAAATCGCATTGCAAATCATCTTTGATAACCTTCAATTCAAATATTTTAATCTAAACGAAATAAAAACAAGCTTACTCTTCAAAATCATGTAACTCAATAACGAAAACTAAATCACTGCTACATGCACAGTTAAATCCACACTCAAACTTGCTCTTATAAAGAAATATTAAACTATGAAAACAAGAAAGATTCTAATTAAAAATAAATATAATTATTAAGAAAAGTGCTTGGATGCATAAAAAAATTAAATGAGCATTAAATCCTGCAACATTCAAAGAAATTACATAATGAAAACCTTGAATTATTATTCTAAAGGCAGTGTTAACATATTCAAATTCAAAACATAAAATCTGTTATAATTCCAATTAAACTCACAAATTGGATGCTCTCATTATATTCAATTTTAATAGGAGAAATAGAGTATAACTCTATGTTACCACTCAAACACAGATTATGTAATGAGTAATCATTCTTTAGTCCATTAATTTTCATAATCCAACTATGACCAAAAACGCTTTGAAATTGAACAGTACCTGCCACAAATTCACATAGAACCAGAAATAGGAAACTTATGCTATAAAAATCATGCACACATCTAATTAACTTATGATGATTGATCAAGCTTAATTCCAGAGGTGGTGGGCCCTCCCACGCCTGGAGTAAGCCTGCTTACTGCAACGGAGGAAAAGATTTAAGACATCAAATATTGAATTCAAAATGGATCATGGAAACAACGATTCTGCTCACAACTTGAAGGCGATAATGTATTTTAAAACAAAATTTGGAAATTGATTTACAAAAGTCATGCACAACAATTCTAGTTTTAAACATAGCAATTTCCTGTCTCCATTACACTCCTGCAAAATTCGATGTTGGTTCTACATTTGAGAAATTCGACTTTACATTTGAGAAATCCTCCTGGTTCTACATCTGAGCAAATCGACCTTGAGAAATTCAACCTTACATCTGAGAAATTATGCCCTCTACATCTGAGAAATTCCACCTTCTATTCATATCAATCCCAACTTATCTAATTGATGGACTCCTCCCCCCTTTCCTTAGTGCGCAACTTCTGCTTTATAGCAACAACATGGCTCTAATTAAAAATCGATGGTTACATAGGATACGAAATTAGGATTCAGGTTAATACAATTTTGGAAAAATCGGAATGAGAAGATTTCCTTCCCAATTTTAGTTTGATTTGGTTCGATCCCAGCTTTTGGAAGAATTTGATCCTCACGCCTTGCTGGTAGAGACATCGCACAACTAGAATTGGTGCCTTAACGCACAATGGGATGAGGTGCTGACCATTTCAATGCTGGAAAAATATTGAATTGCTTCCTTTCACGGAATATATAGACATCATTGCCACAAAGGAAAAATCATAATCAATTTCACATGCTTGAGAAACAACAGCCTACCACAAAGACATCAATTAGAAAATAATACTGTCATGAATTCTGGCTTTTCGGTTATGAGCAACACATTTAGAAATCCACATTAAGTTCCTGATCAATGACAAGACTTGAGAGATATTTCATTATTTGGGCTAGATAATTTGCAGACTCTACAATCTATAGAATTTGTCTCTCCCTTTCAGTTGTGAGTGCTTCACTGTTCCTCAACCTGGCCGTTTGTTGCTCACTAAAACCCGAGTCAAGAAAATCATCATCCTCGTTCTTGTATTTTTTATCATTTAAGCTCATCCCAATGTCATATCCATCAAAGCCATCTTGTTGTTGCCGGATGTGCTTCTAATAGCTAATTTTTTTCTTGCGAAATTCCATTGAAAGGGACAAAAGATTAGTGGCAAGAGATCTCTGCACATTTCTTCTAACATTTATATCATTTTAATCACCATGCCTAGAAAGCAGTTGTAGCTCTTATTCACATCTCTTCAGCAATCTATTTATTTCTTGAGAAAGTGCTTCAATTGAATGCTGATCTGCCTTAGCATCACCAAAGGATGGCATCAAGGCTTTTGCATGAGCCTTCGCTAGTTCAACCATTTTACTGCATGCTCGTTGCATATTAGTGGCTATTTCTTCTGATATATCCACTCATGCTGGAGGTAGGCGTACAATAACAACCTGTGCACTTGGATTATCTATGTATTTTGTATTGAGTGGTGTATAAGGATGTAAAAGAGAAACAATGGCCAATTCTATATTCACTGGACCACCACCTTCTTAACTAACTAGACCGGGGCTCCAAAATTTAACCAAAATTTTATATTAAAGCCCAATTTTGCATAAAAAACCCTTGAATATGAAAATGATGCAAAGGAATGTCTCAGGCAGCATGTCTCAACCATCCAAGTTTGAAGTTATCAACCAAAATCGTTCTACAAAAAACCGGACCCGAATTGACCCAATACGTTCGCGTTTAGAAATGGTTTTCAGTGGAATATTCCCCCGACAATAACTCCTTCATGAAGCCTAGTTTTGCCAACGATTTTTGGATTATATGAAACATGCTGCTCTGAACAAAACCCACGTTTTGGAATTTAAAGGTTCTGCTCCATTTGGTCACAAAATTGATATTTTCACCTACAACAATATCGTACTCAACTACCCAACTACTGCTTTTATGCCTTTTCTGGCAGTAAGGTATCATGTTCCATTCAGAATCTTCCCTGCTTCATTGTGTTATACTGCATAACTCAATGGAGAAGGTTTATTTTCTAGAAGGTAATTCATAGCATAACATATTTCTTGGCAAAACATATATTTATGCTCTTGTGCATGGATCTGTGCTTAAATGCAGTTCTACACTAGACTTATTCACCTGCTACCAAGAAGACATCTATTAATAAAATTTACACACAAACACTCATCAATTTAAATAATAAGAAGAATTCATATATTAAAAACTATCGTCTCTAAATGCCTCTAATCATCATTTAAAAGGACAAAAAACCAGGTACAAGCATATAATGATGTGATAAATATCGTGAAAATTTGGGCAAAAGTGTGGCTCAACATGTGGATAGTTCCATAGCTCTAAAATCTTGATGGAAATACCTAATCATAAATAAGGGAAATGGGAAGTAAAGAACATTGGAAAGTGGTGTGATTTCCAAAAAATGCCTTGGAAAAACGCTAATGCATGCCACTCAAAAAAATCATTGTTGGAGAAGGTTAAATCAAATAAAACATAATATATCTCTAATTCTCATTTATATCAATGTAAAGGAAAGTGGATCATTGATGCAAAACCAAATTCTACTGTCATGGACACAAATATCCAACCATAAGAGCCATAGGAGCATGAAGAGGAAGAGTGCCTCTTCCATTCACAAATTTGGGTGAAGGATATCTCGCTACATTTCATCGTTGACAACAGGAGCCAAAAGAATGAAATATTAGCTAATTTCATCAATAAATTGAAGCCATGGATAGTGCCACACACCCAACCTTACAAAATTAGTTGGTTTAACCATGGATAAGACATTTGTGTTAACCAACAACGTTAGACATCTTATGGAATTAATCCCTTCAAATATGAGGTACTTTGTGATGTTTCCCCACTCAAAATTTTTTATGGACTTTTGGGACAACCTTATATGTGGAAAAAACATGTTGTTTATGAGTCCCATATCCATAATGTCATTGTTACTCTCAAAGGTTAGCTCTACAAGGTGCTAGAGGTAGTTCCAACTACTACAATTTTATTGATCTCAAGAAAACAATACAAAAAGGTAACCTATCATACTACAAAGTTTTTCCTCTTCATATGGTTTGGTATGAAGGTGAGAGGAAGGTGGCTATGACCTTTACAGCCTCATCAAAAGGCATCTCTACACATCAGAAGCAAGTGGATAGTACTGTAGAGACATATAGATATATCTTCAATCCCTCTATGGGGTTCCCTTTGCACTACCAGGTCAAGCACTCAGTTGACTTAATACTTGATGGCCCTTTACCTAATGGCTCAACATATAGACACACTCTCTTGGAAAATGAGGAAATAAAATGTCAGATTCATGAGAACATTTAAAAGGACCACATTCGACTGAGCTCTCACCTCGTGAGAGTCTAATTATGTTGGTGTCGAAGAAGGATGGGGCATGGAGACTTTGTATTAATTATAGAGACCTTGAAAACATTAGTCATTAATAGATACCCAATGCCTAGTATTGGCGATCTTCTTGACTAACTCAAGTATGCCAAGGTATTTAGTTAGATTGATATAAATTTACAATACCACCAAGTTCCAATTGAACAAATTGATGTATGGAAGAACCTTCAAATCTAAAGGTATTTTTGAGGTTTTAGTTATGACCTTTGAATTAACTAATTCTCTAGCAACATTCGTGAATATTATGGATGACATCCTGTTTCCATACACAAACTCTTTAATGGTTTTATATTTGTATGTCATCCTCATCATTAGCAGATATAGGAAAAAAATCTGCAGCACATTCAATAGGTCTTCATCACCCTATGACAACATAATTTGTATGCTAATTTGGAGAAATGCTCATTTGGCATGTAGATAATTCAATATTTGGGACACATTGTAGATGAACATGGAGTTCATGTGGACCCACCTAAGATCTAAGTCATTTAGGATTGACTAGCCACAATGACTTTAACAAAGATATGTAGCTTCTTAGGTCTTGCTAGCTTCCACCAAAGTTTCATGTTAGGGTTATCTCATATTGCTTGGCCCTTAAGTCAAGTTACCAATGATACAGTAAAAGAAAAATTTTCATACTCTAAGTCACAATAGAAATAATTTGAGGATATATAACACTATCTTTGCTCTACACTAGTCCTCACGACACCACACCTACAATAAAAATTTAATATTGAGGAAAATTTATTTGACTACATTGTCAATGTAGACCTCACTTCGTAAGGAAATTTAGTGGCTTATCATAATGAAACACTCTTTGATACTTTCTGTAGATACCCCACCTATGACGAGGCGATGTACTCCATTGTGCAGGAATGTAAAAAATGGAAGCATTATATTTTAGGGAAGGAGAAGATCATCCACACTAATCACATGTCTTCGTAATTCATGCAAACATAAGGAAAATTATATAATGACCACCATAAAAATAAAATAAGGGAAGCACCAATCATGTTGTAGAATGCCTCAGTTGAGCTCCAGTTGTGATGCTAACCACAATTCTTAACTCTTGTGGCCACAATACCTCTGGGTGGCTACAAATATACAACAATGACTTTGACTTCACTTCTACATACCAAGCATTGATCATAGGAAAATGAGTTCCAGAATTCCACCTCTTGGATATGATGTTGTGCTTCTTTGGCCACCTTTATGTTCCCTCAAGTAAGCATGCCAAGTTGATCTGGTAGGAAAAATATACAATTGCATGGTATTTTTGACATGGAGAAGATAAAAGTATTACTTTAGAAGTATTTACATTGGATTAATATTTGAGAAGATGTCCATCTATATATCAGATCATTAATTTCCTATGCCATTTCTAAACTAGAAATCAAGGATTAGTGGTTGTAGACTCCTATATCTACCCCAAACAAGAACTGGTAGTTAATATCCATGGATTACATGACACATTTTCTATCCATTGAGCATGGTAACAATTATGTGTTTGTGGTTGTCAACAAGTTCTCTAAGATGGCTATTTTGGTGCCATGAAAGAAGAGTATCACACTTTAACCACAATTAAACTCTTCTTTGAGCATGTTTAAGTTCATTTTGGGCTACCTACAACCATTATTTTAGATAATAATAGCAAGTTCCTTGGAACCTTTTGGTCTAATCTATTTTTCTCTTATGGATACCAAGTCAAACAAATGGATTGCCTTTCATTCTCAAATAGATGGACAAATAAAAGTGGTTAAAAGACAATTATGCATAAATTGCGCAAGTATAATTCAAAGCATCTGCATACATGGGATGAAGGAATTCCATATGTTAAACATAGCTATAACAGATCCCTCCACATCTCTATTGACCACAATCATTTTCAGGTGTGATTATGGTTCCAAAAATTGTCCCCCAATTGATGTAGCTATTCCCATTGTATATTCATTGGTAGAGTCCTCCCATGCTTTGTTCGAGGTAGATAAAGTAACGAAATTTGTTGAATATATCCAATACCTCCAATAACGACATCATGATATATTGCAAAAGGCCAATTCCATGTACAAGAAGTGACATTAGTAACACATGGTTCCGCATAAGTTTCTAGTTGGTGATAAGGTGTGGTTGCATTTACAGAAAGAGTGCCTCATAGGCTCCCATGGGAAGATAAAACCACTCTAATATGGGCCTTGCAAAATCATAAATTCCATGGGTGAAAATGATTTTGAATTGAGTATTCCCCTTTTCCTTGGCTTGCACCCAATATTTAATGTGGAGCTTCTTTGACCATATTTTCCACCTTTTGTTGGACACCTAAAAGGCATTTGAGTAATTATCCCCTACCAAACTCAATATTTATTGCAATGAATAGGCTACTATGGGTTGAATCATGGACACCAATATAAATGCCACCCATCAACAACACATGCAACTCTATCAGGTTGTCAAAGTAGGGAAACTTCCTCACCAAGGAAAATGGCTAACCAAGAGCCAAATTTACCTGAAGTTTTCCCATATAATGAGGGAACTTGATGCAATGTATAAAAATAATTCCTAAGGGGAAAAGACTAATTTATATGTATATTAGTGGCTACTCACCTTTTCCATTATCTCAACAATCCTCTATCTTCTTGGAAATTATTCTATTATTTTTTGGCTCCCAAACTTCTAGAACATTTTAAGGCCATAATTTTTTTTCTTGCAATTGAGGGGGTGAGGGTTGAAATGGAATACCTTTCCCCTAGTTGAAATCTGTATTCTTCAAATATTTCTTTCCAATGAGCTATTGTTTTCCCTAGAAAAATATTGTATGCAAAGTTTTTTCCCTGGGAAGATGGCATACCATCTAACCAACTTGAATCCCATAAAGATTTTGGTGTTTCATCTTCTAGGGTTAAGGTTAGAGACCTATAGGGCTATTTTTTATGTTAAAATCCCATTCTTTCAAACTATTTTAATTTCTTTTGTGAATGTGTGTAGCCTCCATCTCCCTCTATTCATAGATAGATACTAGAATTTAGGTAGTTTATGTTCTACAATATTATGGTATTTGATTTCTTAATAGAAGTTTGTTTTTCGCCATATTAATTTTCTTTATGTTATATTCATCTATGCTTGTTTCATTTCATTTCCATCCTTTCATTTCATTACTTGTATAATTGAGATTAGTGGTATAATATTAATCCTCTTATTATTGTTTCTAGGTGTATGTCCTCAGTGAGGTCATGATATCGATTTTTAGGTATTGAGCTAGTTTGACTTGGGTAGAATCACTCTCACCAACCCAAGTTTCCCCCCATGGTGGAAAAAAGAGATATTATAGAGAAATCAATCCTATCAAGTTGTTTTTCTAGGAAGCACTTACATGATAGAGGAATGAGATTGATGGAACCCATATCCTTCGACAACTTCCAACAATAGCCAAGGCACCTTCAACCAGAGGAAATTTTCGAGGTGCAACATTATTCAAGGTACAACTCAACTTTGATATACGCTTATTTGAAGGAAAAATAGATAGAAATTCTTTGGAGGAGTGATTAAATTTGGTAGAGGGAAATTACTCAATCCAAAATATTTTCAACAACGAAAATATCACATTTGCACTCCAGAAATCCCTTCCCCATGTCAAATACTGATGGGAAGGTTACTAGCAGAGATAAAACAAAAAATGATATTGTAATTTTTAATGAAGGACCCACATATTAAGCTTTTGTTCATGACCTTAAGGAGGATTTATATCCTATAGGGAACCATAATGATCAATACACAAGATCAATAACCATATGACAAGAGAGAGATTAGAGGATGCTAGAGTACACTAATATTTTCCATAAATTGTGCTTAAAGTTGGGTGTCAGATACTTTGAGTGGAAGTTATTTCTAAAGTACTATACAAGTATACATGGGTACATCCAAAAAAAGATGGATTTCTTAGACATCTCCTCAATGGGATCCATTTATTGATACGTAGTAAAATTTAAGCAAAAAATGAAAAAGGAATAATTGGAAGTTCATATCTACAAATCCATTATAATATAAGCTTGGAAAAGGCTATCCAAACTCACAAAACAAGGAAGAGATCAAGGAGATACAACATCAAAATATCCAACCCAAGTGATAGATAAACAAGGGAAATGAGAAGTTGAAAAAAGCACTAGAAAGTGGTGTGATTTCCACAAAAGCCCCTGACACAACACTGGTGAATATTTCTCAAAAAAATTCATTTTTGGTGGAGCCTAAAGAAAAGGAATTAGACTCTAGCTTTGATTCTAATTTATACCAGGACAAAGGAATGTAGATCATTAATGCATAACCTAATGCTACCATCATGACCATAAAGGTAAAACTAGAAGAGCTAAAGGAGCATGAAGAGGGTAAGTTCCTCTTCGATTCATAGATATGGGTGAAGGGGATGCTACTACATTTCATCATTGATAGTGGGAGACAAAATAAATTGATATCATTTGAGTTCATCAAGAGGTTGAAGTTTCCAATAGTGCCACACCCCTAGCCATACACAATTGGTTTTTTGAGCCATGGATGAGACATTCGTGTTAGCCAACAATTTTGTATATCCTATAACATCAATCCCTTCAAAGACGTGGTACTATGTGATGTTTCCCCGCTTGAAATTTTTGATGTTCTTTTAGGACAACCTTATATGTGAAAACGTCATGATTTTTATGAGTCTTGTCCTTATAGTTTCATTGTTACTCTCAAAGGTTAACTCCACAAGGTACCATGGGTAGTTTTAAATATCGCAATTTCATTGATATCAACAAAATAGTGTCGAAAGGTAACATCTTAGACTATGAATTGTGTCCTCTTCATTTTTTGGAATGAAAGTTAAAGAATTTTTATTTCCACCACCAAAAACCTAACATGAGGCCTCTCTCCATAAAAAAATGTTGGAAATATTGGAGTCATATAGACATATTGTTGCTCAACCTATGGGGGTGCCTCTACATTATGAGGTCAAAAACTCAATTGAATTAATACTTGGTGATTTGTTACCTAATGGGCCAACATATAGATGGTATCTCTTAGATACTGAGGAAAAAAAATTTCAAACTCATGAGGCCATCCAAAAGGACCACATTCGACCCAACTTCTCACCTTTCAAGAGTCTTATTGTGTTGGTGTAGATAAGGATGCAACTTGGAGACTTTTTATTTATTATAGATCCTTGAAAAAAATCATTGCCAAAAAAATATATCCAATCCCCATGATTGATGATCTTATTGAGTAGCTTAAGGGTGAAAATTTCTTTACTAAGACTAATCTAAAGTCAAGCTACCACTAAGTCCAATTGGACAAATTGATGTATGAAAGACAACCTTCAAATCTAAAGAAGGCCTTTCTAACTAGTTCGCAATGCACTTTGGCTTGAATAATGCTCCAACAATGTTCATGTGGAACATGGATGATATACTATGGATGTTCACACACTAATTCATCATTGTATTTTTGGGTGACATCCTCGGCTTGAAAAAAACTTGATTAGAACATTTGTAGCACATTCAAAAGGTCCCAAACACTCCTAGACAACATAAATTGTATGCCGATATGGAAAAATGCTTATTTTTCACGCATGGAATTCAATATTTGGGATGTTTTTTGGATGAACATGGGGCGCATGTGGACCCATCCAAGGTCCAAGTCATTTAGGATTGGCTGGCCCTAATGAATCTAACAGAGTGTCATTGCTTCTTGGGCCTTCCTAACTTATGTTGAATGTTCATGTTAGGTTTCTATCATATCACTTTTCCCTTAAGTTAAGTGACCAAGGGTAGAGAAAAAGGAAATTTTTCCTGGCCTGAGTCAAAAAAGAGATAATTTTAAGATCTAAAACACTACCTTTTCTCTACATCAGTCCTCACCTTGTTATACTTGAAAAATTCATTTGAGATTGCGACAGTTGTCTTTGATTACATTATTGGTGTAGTCCTCATTTAGGAAGGACATATGGTGGCCTATCACATTGGAACACTCTATGATATTTGTTCAAATATATCCCATCTAGGATAAGAAGGTGTACTCCAATGTCATGTAGGCATGATGAAAATGGAAACATATATTCAAGGGAAGGAGAAGATCATACACATTGTTCACAAGCCTCTAAATTTTATTCAAACACAAATAAAATTACCATATGAACTCCATAAAAATGGTCCAAATACAAACAACAATTCCACTTTAACATCAAATACAAGAAGTGATCCGTAAACTATCATGGATATTCCACTTGATAGTTCATCATAATGTATATGATAAACTACATTAAAAAATACGAAATCTAAATTATTAGGGTTTTATTTATATTTATATTTTGTATATTAACATTATTTTTAATTTCTTATACATGCACAATAAAATTATGCATGAAAACAAAGAAGAATGGAATAAAAGATCACAAACCATGATTGACACAAGATATAATCTAGGAAACCCTTTCAGGAGAATACCCAGATGGAAGATGTGGTTTCTATTCTCTCTTTCTCTAAATATAAAATGGTTACAAGTACAAATAAGTTTGGTCTATGCCCTGTGGGTTAATACAACGCACAATTCCTCTTTGTGTGCTCTATCACCTATCTCTCTTGGCTATATTTTTTCATCTATGGTACAAATGAAAGGGAGGAGCATTGTTTTAGACAAGGACACAAAATTTCTCAGTTCTTTATGGACTATATTGTGGGAGAAGATGTACACGAAGTTAATGAGGCTTACAGTACTCCTTCCATAGATAGATGGGAAGACAAAAATATCCAATAAGACTTTGGTGCGTCTTTTGAGGGGTTTAAATGAGAATCATCCTAAGGTATGGGATGAAATTTTGGCATATGTTATCACACATAAATTTTCAAAAGTTATTGATAGGGTCACTCACCTCACTCACCTAGGTCACATCTTGTCTTTATAGATTGGTTCATGAAATTGATGAAAAATCCCAAGAAATAAACCTTACCCTAAGTCTAAAACCCCCCATTAGTCATGTTACGTCAGTGAAATTTACTCCATTCCACTTAGTTTTCACACACACGATCTCAAATAAAAAAATGACACTTGTCTAATTTTTCATCATTTGCTAGCGAATATAACTACAAAATTGTAGATTTTGCTACAAAATCACTTGACAATTCCATAGCGAATCTTCCAAGTTTATAATTGACTTCGCTGCGGAATCATATTTTTCTGTAGAAAAAATAGAGCATGGTGAGGTGTAAAAATTACGATGGTCAGGGGTAAAGGTGAGGTCACCCAATTAGTTATAATGATCACCCAAGCATGCAAGATCGTAATTACCCTCATCATTACATTTTATTCCCATATTTGGCATCATCATCCCAACTTTCAAATTGCATTTTTAAATTCCTCTCAAAACATCTCTCTGTCATCTATTGTTTGAAACCTTGCATGCAGTAGTCTAGTATCATCCTTGAAGAGTTGAATATCACCGCAAGCAACTTGTTGTCCATTTTTTTTATCTGCATGTGTCACAGTTAGAGAGACAACATGGTTATAAAGCAGAATGGAAAGGAAGAAGAAGGTGAAGAAAGGAGGCTCTTGTGTGAGATACAAGCCCATGGACCTCAAGCTATTAAATGAATACCCCAGTTTCATAGATGCATTCAGAAATGTTGGATGTCTGCATTTCTGTCAAAATCTTCAAGGATTTCATGCCCATATATCAAAGGATTTTGCAGTGAACTTTACAGGCACAACCTCTAAGGTGGGGATTTTAAATTTCACAGTATCACCTGATACCATTTCTTAGGCTACACAGATAACAAGAGAAGGTGAGGAGTGGTTCAAAGCCACTAAACTCAAAATGCAGAGCTTTGAGGAATTTGTAAAACTAGAACACATTGGAGATGACATGGACTCTGGCATTCGAACGAGTTTTATGATGGAAAATTATTCTAAATTCTTGTTTGTGATCTAGAAGTACTTTAATTGTGAGGGGAGGTTTCATATGGTTTACTTGTACCATTTCAGGCTCCTTTTACATTTTACTGGTAAGAAGCCCCTTGATATTCCTTTCTTTTTGTTTAGGAGCTTAGGGAATATGTCTCATAAGGTTCAAGCTAGGGCTGAAGGCAGTGAGACATCAATTTTTCACCATGGTCTAATTAAACTCTTAGTGTTGGAAGAATTGAAGAAATTAAACAAATATTGGGCATATTTCCTTTTCCTTAGTGGATATGAAGTTGATTCAATCATACCTAAGAAGAATTCAAAGCCAAAAACTACTTCATCTCCAGCTGTGATAGAAGGTGTAAATTCAAAAGAGGCAGAGCCTATCCTGGAGCTAATGGATGTTGAAACAAAACCTATACCAGAGGCGTATATATCACGTGCATCACTTATAAGAAACTAATAAAATATTAGCAAACATGGTAGTAGGAGGATAACTAGAAGTCAAACCATTGGAAAGGGAAATCTTGAAGATATCCTCCAAGCAATAGATATTGAAGAGACTCCAATTGTCAAAGCTGAAGACTTTGAAGATGATAAGAGGAAGAAATAGAAGCTAATACTATTAAAAAGTTAGATTTTGCAGGAGAAGATGCAGGTTTCATATTCTAGCCAAGGAAACCACTTACTAGGCTACATCTTGCAAAGGGTGTCATGGAAAACACGAAGACACAAATGTTGACAAAGGCAAGCAACCTATCACAGAAGACGTCATAGACCTATCTCCAAGAACAGAATTAGTTTTTGTGCAAAGGAAAGGAAAGGAGCAGATGGTGGAAAGACCGAAGTACAAGTATTGCAGGAAAAATTAAGAGAGGCCATAGAAGAGGTCATTGAAGTAAAATTAGAACTATAGGAGGCCAAGGTAGACAGAAAAAGGATGGCATGTTTTGAAGAAAAAATGAATAATTAGCTAACCAATATGATAAATCACTGGGAAATGCTGAAAGATTGCTGAAAAGAACACTTCCTTTGAGGAGAGTAATGAAAAACACCAGAAAGAGAAACATGTGGTTACAGTATGAAAGAAAAAAACTCAAGGCATAGGTTACATAACTAGAGGATCAAATGGAGATGATTCAAGAAGACTTGAAGAAAAGAGTGCTAAAAATCAAAGTGATAAATGAGCCTAAGGAGATGCAACCTTCTACTGCTAAGGATGGAGAGCCCAAAGCTTGAGGAGTTGGCCTAAACATTTTTGACAATTTTTGCAGTAATCAAGAAACATCATTTTCAGTTTGGATGGTGAAATTGTGTATAAAATTGAAAGTTCTGTTTTTCCACCAATTAGGCAATTTCGTAGCGAAGCCCAGGCTTGAAGGTCAGATTTCGCTACAGAATCCTTGTAGGATACTTTTTGCAACAAATCTCATTTTGGCTGGAAATCAAAAGAGGTCAAGAGTTTTATTTAGCTTATATTATCTAGCAAACAAATCCCAGTCATAAAGAGAGGCTACAAGTTCACTTAGATGGATGAAATGAATTTTCTACCAAACTACGCTAGAAACTACCTATTGCACTTTGTTTTTGTAGCGAGGTGTTTTTAGTGGTATTTTGATGTTTAGAAAGTGTATTGAAGGGAAACCAACCACGTGAAGGCATTCAAAGGTGGCAGTGGGACAGTCCAGCAAGGATTCACTCCTTGACAAAGATGTCACCTATCCATCTCAGCATGAAGATAGTGATCAAATGTAATTTTTATCTTCTCCTTAAAAGTAGGGTGATTAGTTCCTAAATCTGGTGGGTATATTTATGTCTAGGATATGGTGAGTGCCACTCGAGCACTAGGTCATCATTAATGTAATTATCCCATTCTGCAGATAAGTGAATGTAATAAATGAAAGATAGAGTCATATAGGCTTGTAAGTCTTAAGTTATTAGGTGTTTTTTTTTCAGTTCCAGGAATATAGTTTATGGTTAAGATAGGTGTCAAAGATGGTGGTTCGATGATCTAGCCAGATGGGCAAATATAATGTAATGAAAAAAATCCTATTAATAGGTAGAACTTTGAATGATAAGGGGTTGGAGAATGTTGTTTGACACTACCACTATTGTAAATTTTTTTTCATCAGTAATATACAGTGACTGTGTTTTCTACTTCACCTGAGATTCTTTGAGTGTTTTAATGAGCTTATGTCTTATGTTTCTTAATATTTTGTTTCCAATATCTTGATGTTGAATTACTCAGAATTCATGTGCCTTATGCTCTGAATTCCTTTTAACACTAAGCTATTGAATATTCGTATGTGTGTATTATCCTTTCATTGAAACATTAAAAGCCTCAGCTTCCACAAGAAGATCCATTGTCATTGAATTCCCTCACATTGACTCCATAAGCCCAATGGTAGTGAACCCTATTTTATTTTTCACATGAAATCAAATACATTAAATTACATATCACAGAGTTAGCCATCTGATTGAATCCTACTTGAGAAAATCATAAGTTAATTTTAGAGAGCCCTCTTAGGTTGAAGAGGCTAATCCTCAGTCAAAAGCTTGTTTGAAAGAGTTACTCTAAGTTGTCTGGTGGAGTAGTTCATTAGTACCAATTTAGAGATAACATTTTGGTGCGTCTATCGGGAGTCTGAAGACAAATTTCCCAAAGTTTGTGCTCAAATTTTGAAGCTGAAATCTTGGAGGTAGCAAGAGCTCCGAACATTTCGAGGCTGCAGAAACTACCTTGGTGACTCCACTGAAGATCTTCATGCTTAAAGGTGGCTTCGAAAAAGAGATACGCAAGGAGAAATCTAGGTCCTAACCCACCAAAAATTGTGGATAATCTAGAAAGGATCCTCAGAGGCATTGGAAGCAGCTCTTCAAAATCAGGTATTCCATCACATTCAAGAGTTGTGTCCTTTGAAATTATTCGAAGTCCTGAAGATAGGAAATTTGATGATAAAATTGAAGAAGAGTTATTTAGGTCTAAGAATGAAAAGGAATTGACTGACATAATACTATACCTACAAAGAATAGGTATTGACACATCATCCCTAGTATCTAAGGAGGAAAACGAAGTTTTCTGGAAAATAGTCACATCAGAGCTGTTGTTAGAGAGGGAGTCTTTTGAAAATTTAAAAGAGTTAGATCCATTTGAATTTTTGTTGAAGAGAAAATCTGGTATAACTTTTCCCGAATGGAGTTCATTCATATCTAGACTTCAAATACCATGTACACCATCTCTTAACAGTTAAACCTCACCTACTGTTCTTTCAAAATATCAGAATTAACCTCATCTACTATCCTTCCACATACCATAGTCCTTGTAATCATGGATGGAATTGTTCCTCCTCCTCCTCCTTTTGGACCTACAAGATATGCTCCACTTTTCCTCCCCGTTGTCCTTCATGACCTCCCAGATGGATACTCAACCAGAATTATAACTTTTGGGAGTGAAGAGGAAATATCAGCTGAGGAACACGTAGATCAATTTAATGATTTCATCGAAAGAGAGGAGGTTGACCATGCAGATGTAAAAATGAGATTATTTTCTCAGAGTTTCACTGGTGAAGTAATAAAATGGTTTAAGGCCTTAGATCCAGCAAGTTTGTAGAATTGGGACCAGCTAGAAGATAATTTTTTGACCAAGTGGGGAAGTAAGGCGAATCCCGTACAAGCTCTGACTGAATATAACAATATTAAAAGAGCCTTATATGAATATGTTTAAGACTTATCTAAGAGGTTTAATAAGGTATATAACTCCATACCTTCTCATATTAAACCTCCTCCAGGATCTTCTCAATTGCACTATGCAGAGGCATTTCATTATGTGTTTTCAATTTTGCTAAGAGAAAGAGAGTTTGCTTCTCTAGAAAAAATTCATAATGATGCAATGAAAGTGGAGGTAAACATGGCAGCTTCCAAGAGGTCTAATATGGGGAAAAAAAATTGAAAGAAGAGGAAAATCCTTCATCCTCAGATGCTAAGTTTGATTCCATGATGAAGACCATGGAAAAACTCATGGATAGAATTGTTCTTGGAGCCACTCATTTGCCTCCTACACAATAAGATGCACACATCAGAAACCCACAATTTAGGAGGCCTCAAAATCAACAAAGACAAAGAGAAAACATAAATCATCCTGACACACAAGTGAGGCCTCCCTTTCAACAAAATTTACTTGATGAAGAGGATGCTTAACTTGAGTTCCAAGAGGATATTATTCATTGCTTAGATGAAGACATGCCTGGGATGTTTCTAACTAAAGAGGAACATGATGAGTCTAGTCATGATTTGGAGAAGAATGAGGGACAATCTGATTACCTAAAGGGTTATCAACAAACCATTTTTGAAATTTAGAAACAATAAAATTTGAGAAGCAGGAATGTCCCCATTACCACAAACAAATCTCAGCCAAAGAAAGATGTCCTAAAACAGCTTAGCCAAAGAAGGATACACCACCTCCACCTCCTCCCAAATAAGTTGAAAAAACATCATCTACTTTCAGTTTAGAAAATGAGATCTCCAAAATCAAAACTCGAGTCCCATTTGGAGAAATTATCAAGGTTGCTGAACATAGAAGCAAAATTTTCAAGATGTTAAATTCCCAGCCAAGATCTTCAGACATCCTAAATCTTCAAGAGGATCATCCCACCATTTTCTTAGGACCAAGGGTAGAAGATGAACAAAATGAAGATGTTCCTCCTTTTTATGTAAGTCTAAATATTCATGATATGACTTTACACAATGCCATGTTGGACTCAGGTGTCTACCACAACCTTATGCCTAAAATGATCACGGAGAGGATGGGTTTAGAGATCACTAGAACTTACAAAGATATATTTCCTTTTAACTCCAAGGGAGTTCAATGCATAGGTATTATTAAATATGTTGTTGTTGGCCTAACAAAAGTACCTTCTAAAACAGTGGTGATAAACGTAGTAGTAGCTTACATTCCTCCAAAGTTTGGTATGCTTTTATCCAGATCTTGGGAAACCAAAATTAAAGGGACTATGCAAATGGATACGACATATGCCACCATTTTGGTTTTTGGTGAGAAAAGGAGGTTGTATAGGGAAAGCAGGATGACATACATGGTGAGTAGTAAGGATAAGCCTCAAAATTTTCCAATTTATGTAGTTGAAACTAAATTAGGATCCTCAATTTTATTCAATGAACTAACAGATGAGGCAAAATTTGAAGAAAAAACAGAAAATCAACAAGCATAAAATCAGGGATGTGTTGAGGAAAAAGGATAAGGTTGGTGGTTTTTACACTTTGATGGCTCTTCTAGAAGAGAGGGGACTGGAGTAGGGATATGGATAACTACTCTTGATGATGAAAGTATGTTGTACTCTTTTAAACTTAACTTTGATTGCACAAACAATATGGAAAAATATGAATCATTTTTTTTTGGGTCTAGAAATTTTGAAAAAAATAGTTTCCAAAGAGATATCAGTGCGTGGTGATTCAGAGTTAGTGATTAAACATGTTGAAGAATCATATCAAACCAAAGATGTAAGAATGAGGGCATACATAAATTTGATCATGGAAATGCTTGAAAATTTTCAAGATTATGCTTTCATTGTGAAAGCTAGAGACCAAAATTCAGTAGTTGATTCTCTAAATTTCTGTGCAAGTTTATTTGTCATCCCTACACATTATACTGAGAAATATGAGGTTGAGGTCAGAAATAGGCCATCAATCCCTGACAACATCATTCATTGGCAAGTGTTTGGGAATGATTAGCAAGTCTGAAATTTCCTTGAATTGAAGGAGAGGTTTGAGAACATCCAAGTGAATCAGAAAAATATGTTTGCTGAAACTAAGGTCAATCCTGAAGTCTTGCAACTGAAAAAAAATTGTATCCCAAAATGCCTTATTCCCCTTAAGAAACTATTTGATCAAAATGATGTTTTCAAGTCTCCTAGAATGCAGGCTGATGATCAAGAGGTGGAGACTTGGAATCTTGGTACAACAACAATGCCTAAAATGGTCAAACATTCTAAGTTTCTTTCTATGGATATGAGGGAGAAGTATGTAGATATGATGAAGAAATATATTGATGTTTTTGCATGGAGCTATGTTGATCTGAAAAGGTATGATCCTAGCATTATACATCATATTATTCCCATAAAAGAGAATGAAAAACCATTCAAGTAGAAGTTGAGAAGAATTAAGAAATCACTGGTTAGAGATTAAGAAAATTTTTGATGCAAAGATCGTTGTCCCTATAAGGTTTTCAAAATGTCTTGCTATTCTAGTACCTGTCAGAAAGAAGAGTGGTTGAGATTAGAATTTGTATTAACTTTAGAAATCTGAACAAGGCTTCTTTGAAGGAAAACTACCCTCTTCCCAAGATGGATTATATTTTGCAGAATATTGTTGGCTCTCAAATAATTTCCATGCTTGATGTCTTTTGAGGTTGCAATCAGATATTGGTACATCCAAAATATCAGGAGAAAAATTCCTATACCATGTCATGGGGAGTATTCATGTACACCAAGATGCCTTTTGGTTTGATGAATGCAGGGAAAACATTTCAAAGAGAAATGGATATTTCTTTTGATGAGGAGAAAGAAAAATCATTTGTGGTATATTTGGATGACATAACTGCGTTTTTAAGAAAGGAGGAAGATCACTTGAAACATTTGGAGAAATTTCTGCACAAATGTAGAAAATTCGATATCTCTCTTAATCCCACTAAAACTATTTTTTATATAACTTATGGAAAATTGCTAGGACATATTATATCTAAATATGGGATAAATATTGATCCTAATAGAGCCGGTGCAATTCAGAATATAGACCTTCCAAGGAATAAGAAGGAGATTCAGTCTTTTCTTGGAAAGGTAAATTTTGTTAGAAGGTTTATCCCAAACTTTGCTGAGATTATCAAGGACATTACCAAGATGTTAAAGAAGGGATATGATATTATGTGGACTTTTGATGCTAAGAAATCATTTTAAGAGATAAAGAAATCCCTCACTCAAGACCCATTGCTTATAAGTCCCAACTTCTCAAGTGAATTTCTGGTTTTCACATTTGCTTCTGAAAATACCATAACTGGAGTTTTATTACATAAAGGGCAACAAAGTGGTCAACAAATTATTTCATTTTTCAGTAGGACTCTTGCCAACTCTGAATTCAAGTATAATATCTTGGGGAAATAGCCATATGCTTTAGACAAATCTCTTAAAGATTTCAAAATTTACATTCTGCATTCTCATATTATTGCATTTGTGCCTAAGACTGTGGTTAAAGATATTTTGACACAAGTTGATCTTGATGGTAAAAGAGGGAAATGGATCGCTAATTTGTTGGAGTATGACATAGAAATTAAGTCTACTAAGTTGGTGAAAGGACATGGATTAGAAAAATTGATAGCATAGTCAAATTTTGAATGTCTTGACATGAATTTCATTGCAGAAATTTCAAAGATGACAGAAGAAGAGGAAGAAGAAGAATTGGTCCCTGTTGAAGAAAAAATGATCTTGTCTGAATGGTATAGAGATGTAATCTTTCTCCTACATTATCATAAAGCTCCTCCTTAGTTGAATAAGTCCAAATCAAGGTTTGTGAAGCTGAAATCATTGAGATACTGCATTTTGAATAAGAATTTGTATTGGAAAGATACTAGTGGAATTATTTTTATTTTTGTTGTTGGAAGATGAGGCTAAAAAAGTCATTGAAGAGTTCCATAAGGGAGATTGTGGAGGAAACCATCACTGGAAAGCTACAGGAAACAAGATACTCAGGGCATGGTATTATTGGCCAACTATGTTTAAGGACATCTACAAGAAGATCGATGCATGCCATGAATGCCATGTTTTTTATGGTAAGAGGAAGTTGATCCCTTTACCTTTGATGCCAATATATGTTGAAGCTCCTTTCCAGCAGTGGGGGCTGGACTTCATTGGTGAAAGACACCCAAAATCCTCATGGAAACATCGCTGGATTTTGACAGCCACAGATTATTTCACTAAGTGGATCGAAGCAATCCCAACAAGGCAGGCCAATGACTTAGTCATCATTCAATTCTTGGAGAACAATATTTTTTCCAGGTTTGGTTGTCCTATGAATATTATTACTGATAATGCACAAGCTTTTAAATCCAAAAAATTAATTATCTTTTGTCATCAGTATCATATTACACTTGGACATTCCACAACCTATTAACCTCAAGGTAATGGTCTTGCAGAATCATCCAATAAAAGCATAATGAGGATCATCAAAAATGTGTTGCAAGAAAACAAGAGATCATGGAATATAAAGTTGAAGTTTTCTCTATGGGTTGATAGAGTTTGCACAAAGTGATCCATTGGTACATCTCCCTATGAATTAGTGTATGGAGCTAAAGCTATTTTTCCCACTTATTTGTGAGTTTTGGTAATGAAACTGCTGCAACGACTTTAAGAGGAGACAAATGCTATCCAAAGGAGGATAAACCAGCTTATAGCTTTACAAGAGAAAAGAGAAGAGGTGTATGACAACCATCGAAAATCACAAAACAAAGTGAAGAAAACCTATGACTGGAAAAACTAAAGAGGAAATTTTCTCGATCCAGGATGTAGTTATGAAATGGGAAGCCAGAATTGAAGAAAATGGGAAGCATGGAAAGTTTGAGAACATTTGGAAGGGGCCATTTGTGATAGCTGCATATCATGGCAAAAACATTTTTCTGCTTAGGAGATGGATGGACAACTGTGTGGAGGAGGACATGTCAATGGAAGGTTTCTAAAACACTATTCATCCTAATTCGTTTTACTAAATTTCACTCCATTGTATATATTTCATTTTCTGTTATGATGTTTTGCTAGTAAATTTGAGTTCATCATCAAGCTTGAGCCCGAGGAGAAGGCCATAAGAGTTTGAATAAGTCTTCATCAATTTCAGAAATTTTTGTTTTCTTTGAAAAAAGGCACTGGAAGTACAAGTTATTTGTTGTACCACAGGGGTACATCATCCCTAGTAGAGCCACTGTTGTCACACATAGATTTTCAAAAGTTATTGATAGGGTCACTCACCTCACTCACCTAGGTTACATCTTGTCTTTATAGATTGGTTCATGAAATTGATGAAAAAAACTCATCAAAAAAACCTTACACTAAGTATAAAACCCCCATTAGTCATGTCATGTCAGTCAAATTCACTCCATTCCACTTAGTTTTTGTTAGAAATTAAATATTACAGAGCAATGAAACACATAAAATATGCAAAAAACACAAGCACACAAAACACATAAAACTAGAGAGACACATATATACGTGGTTCACCCAGTTTGGGCTACGTCCACCCCGAACAACCAGTCCTTCCTTTCTATTATCCAGGAAAATGAAGAGACACAACCTACAACAGATCCGCTGTAATATCCTCTGTTCTCTCTCACAGTCTCCTTGTTTGTTTCTCGCTCTGAGAATACACATACAATACACAACCATAATACAATACCCTCATACAAGCGAGGGGTCGCCTTCTAGGGAAAAAAACCATAAACTAAACATAACTTCTACCGTTAGATCATCCACTTAATGAACGTCCCAGATTGACTAGAAATTACTATACTTTTACAAGGAAATTTTACATCTGTTTTTAGCATCGGGGGCGCTGCTCCTGAAACCCCCTGCTAGGGGGGGACTCCATAAAGCATAGCCACCCCCCCTGGACCCCCCAAGCAGCGTTTAATTTTGGGTGGCCATTAAGGTATAGGGGTCCAACGCTATGATACAAAATAAACAAGATAATCAGGCTCCACACCCAACAGTTTTCACATGCATGATCTCAAATCAAACAAATGCCACCTGTCTGATTTTTCATCATTTGGTAGCGAATATAACTACAGAATGGTAGATTTTTCTACGGAATCACCTGACAATTCCGTAGTGAATCTTCCAGGTTTATAAGTGTCTTCGCTGCGGAATCGTGTTTTTTTGCAGAAAAAACAGAGCATGGTGTGGTGTCGAAATTCCGATGGTCAGGGGTAAAGGTGAGGTCACCCAATTAGTTATCATGATCACCCAAGCATGCAATATTTTAATTACCCTCATCATTACATTTTATTCCCACATTTGGCATCATTATCCAAAATTTCAAATTACAATTTTAAATTCCTCTCAAGACATCTCTTTGTCATCTGTTGTTCGAAGCCTTGCATGCAATAGTCTAGTATCATATTTGAAGAGCTGACTCCCACCGCAAGCCGCTGTTTGTCCATTGTTTTTATCTGCAGGTGTCACAGTTAGAGAGACAACGTGGTTATAAAGTAGAGTGGTTATAAAGTAAATTTTGAAGAAAAACTGAATGATCAGTTGAACCAATATGATAAATCACTGACAAATGCCAAAAGATTGTTGAAAAGAACACTTCCTTTGAGGAGAGTAATGAAAAACATCATAAAGAGAAACGTGTGGTTACATTATGAAAGAAAAAATCTCAAGGGACAGGTTAAAGAACTAGAGGACCAAATGGAGATGATTATGGAAGAATTGAAGAAAAGAGGGTTGAAAATCAAAGTGATAAATGAGCTCGAGGAGATGCAACCTTCTATTGCTAAGGATGGAGAGCCCAAAGTTTGAGGAGTTGGCCTAAACATGTTTAAAAAATTTCACAGCATTCAAGAAACATAATTTTCAGTTTGGAAGGTGAAATTGTGAAGAAAAATGAAAATTCTGTTTTTTTCTTTCAATTAGTCAATTTCATAGCGAAGCCGAGGCTTGAAGGTCAGATTTCGCTATGAAATCCCTATAGGATACCTTTTGCAACAAATCTCATTTTTGATGGAAATCAAAGGCATTTAAAGGTGGTAGTAGGACACTCCAGTAGGGATTCACTCCTCGACAAAGATGTCACCTATACAACTCAGCATGAAGGTAGTGATAAAATTTTATGTTTATCTTATCCTTAAAAGTATGGTGATTAGTTCCTAAATATAGTGGGTATATTTATGTCTAAGTTATCATGAGTGCCACTCGAGCACTTGTTCATCATCAATGTAATTATCCCATTCTGTAGATAAGTGAAAGTAATAAAAGAAAGATAGAGTCCTAATAGGCTTGTAAGTATTAAGTTATTAGGTGTTTTTTTCAGTTCCAGGAATATATTTTATGGTTAAGATAGGTCTTAAAGATGGCAGTTTGATGATATAGCCAGATGGGGAGATCGAATGCAATGAACAAAAGCCTATTAATAGGCAAAACTTCAAATGAGAAGGGGTTGGAGAATTTTGTTTGACACTACCACTATTGTAAATTTTTGATCATCAGTAATATATAGTGACTATGTTTTCTGCTTCACCTGAGATTATTTGAGTGTTTCAATGAGCTTATTTCTTATGTTTCTTAATATTATTTTTCCAATATCTTGATGTTGAATTACTCAGAAGTCATGTGCCTCATGCTCCAACTTCCTTTTAACATTAAGCTATTGAATATTCCTGTGTGTGTATTTTCCTTTCATTGAAACATTAAAGGCCTCAGCTTCCACAAGGAGATCCATTGTCATTGAATTCCCTCACACTGACGCCATAAGACCATTGGTAGTGAACCATATTTGATTTTTCACCTACAATAAAATGCATTAAAGTACATATCACAGAGTTATCCATTTGATTGATTCCTAATTGAGATAATCATAAGTTAATTTGGGAGAGCCCTCTCAGGCTGAAGAGGCTAATCCTCAGTCAAAAGCTGGTTTGAAAGAGTTACTTTAAGTTTTCTGTCAGAGTAGCCCATTAGTACCAATTTAGAGATAAATATATATATACAACACTCTTATAATAGATAATTCCAAACTTCTAATGGTATGCCCCCATTTGAAAGTTCTTTTAGATATTTGCCACCTTCACCTCTGGGTATTGCATATGGGAAGCAAGGAGTAGTAAGGGGGGATCTTATACAGGATGCCTTTAGGCCTGATTTTTTTTTTTTGAGAAGATAAGTCATATACATTATATAGGTACTAGAAAATATTCAAGGCTAGGAGTGGTGAGCAAAAAGTAAAGAATTCATTCAAAGTGGGAGACAAAGTATGGTTGCATTTGAACAAGAAGAGGTTATATGGTCCTTGTTAGAAAATAAAGGCTCTACAATATAGTCCCTTTGAGATACTAGAAAAGGTGGGTGATAATTCCTATAGACTCAATGTACACCCATACATGCACATTTACTCAATTGTGAATGTGGAGAATATGAATCTCTATGAGCCTTCCATGCTAGATCAAGAAGAGGAACATGTTCTACCTTTTGTATAAAATTAAGCACCATATGCTTAAGAAAAGTTGATAGAAGATACTATTTTACAAAAGAGGTCTAGAACTACAAGACTGGGGTATCATGACCTTTGGTATATTGGGTTCTAAGGACAACTTCCAAACAAAGCTAAATGTAACACTAAAGAGAAGGTGGAGGAAAAATTTCCTCACCTCATTCAGTATAAGATTTTGGGGACCAAAATCCTCATAAAAGGGGAGGTGTGACTGGGATTGGATTATTATATTGTTTTATATCCATCTCAATGCTTTCAAAGTGGAAAAAAGTGGAGGAATAAACTCACATGCCATTTTTGTTGTTGAGAGCTAGTTTCTAAAATTGGGGTCTGAAACCTTCATGGAGCATTTTGGGGCATATAATGATGCTTTTTGGGGTAAAAAATTGTTGATTTACTAAATCTCCATTTTCTCATATTCTCTACACAAATACCTTTCCAAAGGAGCAAGAATTGTCTCAATCGAAGTCCATATGCAAACGTTATGACACTCATATCTTTACCTTCCTATTTTGGCCACCATAAGTCAAGAGGATGCCACATAAGCCCCCATTATTCATGGAAAAATTGGCTAGCCACATGATCATGATAAAGAATTCTCTAGAATAGTCCATATTGTAACTTTGGTTAAGAGTTGAGGTAGTAAAACCTAACCACTAGTAGGCTATTGGGTTGTGTTCTAACCATACCACTAGGAGGAAAAGGGGAGAGAGAACATAAAGAGGATTTGTACCTTGTAACAACCAATGGACCACAGGTATCACTTCCTTTTACTCGTAGTCATTTTTTTACTCAGAGAAATGAAGCAGAGTGACCTCACGCTCTAGTTGGGTTTTCTCTCAAAAGGGTTCGCTAGGTTATATCTTATGTCAGCTCATGGTTGTGTGGGTTTTTATTTCACTTTTCTTCATTTTATGCATAATTTTAATTTTCATGCATACGCATTTAACAGTAATCTATAGATCCATAAATCTAAAGAGAATTAAGACCCTAATAATGTATATTTTAGATTTTTAAATATAGTTTTATCAGATATGTTGTGACGAATTGTCTAGTGGAATATCCATGATAGTTATAGATGAGTAAGCATTGCTTCAAATTCCTCAAATTGAGATTATTTCACCATGGGATGGTCCTCTTCATATGTATGAATGGGAGATTCTTTACAAAAGTATTCAATGAATATATTCACTACCAAGTTCATAGCATCTTCCCACTATGTGCAAGTCCTTTTAGAATGGTTCTTCAAGTGGTAATGATTTTTTTTCCATGAAAACATCTTCCATATATAAGATCATGTTGGAAGGTGGTAGTTCAATGGATCTAGATGGTATTTTTTGTCTCATGATCTTATGGGGTATAGGATTAGATGTTAACTCTTGTGAATTCATATTGATATTGATCACCTCATTGGTGAGTTTCTTGATCATTCTTTGAATATTTCCAAGTTTATGGTACTCCCTAATTCTTTCTTCATCCTTATATGAGGCTTTAATGTGTTCAACCCTCTTCTAGGTTTTTCCCTTTTCAAATGTTTTTTTTTATAGCCCATCGTCTCCAACTCAATTTTACTCGCTTTAGTGACCTTATAGTAGGGTTTCCTTAGAATATTTCAAAACACTTGGACATGGGAGTGGATAAGGAATTAGGAAATATTTATTTCTAAATATTTGCAAAAAATTCTCTACCTTTGCAATGGATTCCATGGCTAAAGTAAAAAAAATTTCCATCAAGGCTACAATTGTGATTGTTTACACCAAATTTCTAAAGAGAGCATATTTCAAAGATCTCCAAACTAGTGATACATCCCACAAGAAAATTGAAGTATCATTTGGATAAATTATTCTCAAATGAGCATGGGGAAATATGTGAGATGACATATAATGGGCCCACATAATGGACACCTTGTAGGCCCATCCCTGATCAGGTGATCAATTTTTAGCTCAAAAATTAAATTTCCAAGAAAGTCTCGAAACCAGTGCCAAATTGAAGTGCTTGTAATTCTGAATCCAACGATGTTCATTTCACCTCAAACCAACACTATATGCTCAAGTTATCATGTGTTGACCATTTGGCCAAACAACTAAAATTCGAGGTGGGCAGTTGAATGGGATTTTGTACTGCTCAGTCCGCAGGGTGACTATATAAGGTATGACCCAATGACATGCTGACACTTCGCAGGTTCTAGTTTGTTGGTTTTTGGGTGCATCTGATTGGTTGATGGTTGTTGACTGTGTTTCTGCATGGACCAATGATTGGGTGCCACATGACCCAGTCATGGGCTACCATGTGGCACCCCGATGATGGTAAAAAAATTTTATGGGTTCGGGTGAGGCCCAAAAGGTTCAAACACACGACCTCCTATCCAATAATGCAACACCTTACCAGTATACCACCAATGGTTCTTATTAACCATAATGTCGAATTGTTACTTAAAGGTTTTCATATGGCGTGTTTAGGGGTTAGTGGAGAAATAAATGAACCTACATAATGCACCAGCGAGAGGTGAAATTGTCACTTAGTTAGAAGATTTTGGGGTGGAATTGTAGGCTCATTAGATAGTTGGTCGAATTTGTAGGATAGTTAACAATTGAATTCATGAGAGAGCTTTGGAGCTCATATATTTTTTATTTTTTGACCAAATTGAGCTCAGAAAGAGTCCACTTAGGGGTTTTTGGATGTTATGAATACAATGGTGACCTCTAATTTCTGATTTAAGTGCATCTAAGAAGTATTTTTGTATTTTCAATACCAAAATCAGGGTTTAGAAGAAGTTTTGGAAGGTGTTTGGGCATGGAGAAGACCTTGTAGGAGTATTCTCACATTCAGAAGTCTACTGCAACAGTTGTAACTTGTAGGGTTCGGATCAGGTTCAATTTTATCATTATGTTATGTTGAGAGAAGTTTTATTTATTTGCTTCAGCGTGGAATTGAAGTGCTCACATGCTCATTTTAGCTCATTTCGGTTGGAGTATGACATCTTTGTAGGAGATTATTTGTGTTGCTTGCATTTGTGAGAGTTCTTTGTAGGAGGAAATTACCTTGTAGGGATAATAGCGACATGCTTCCATCAACAAACATTTATGTACTTCATTTTAATATTGAATATATGAGTGGTGTAGCTATGTTGGTAGACCCAAAGATGCAACCCAGGAGGTGTGAACTCCGTCAAAAAATATTTTTTTATGCTCTTTATTATGCCTGCATGAGTTATGTGCTTTTATGTTGCTTATTTCAAGTTTACATGTGAATACTAATTCATGATTTGAAGCGACATTGAATTTTTTGTTTTGTTTGAAGACCCATTTTTACCTTGCAAAGTGTTAGCATGATCCTCATTTGTTTGTGTGATTTTGAGGAAGAGGAAAGAGAACACCTCCTCCATTTTCAGATCATGTGGTATTAGAGCTCTATCTAACAGAGTTGCAAGCATGGGAAACAAAAAAAGTTTCCAAGAGCTAGAGGAGAAAAAAATGGCTCTTCATATGGAGAACATAGAGTTGAGAAGGATGTTGGAAATGGCTGAAGAGGAGAAGAGGAACATGTGCTTTGTATTGTAGTAAGTTCTTGATGAACAAGTTGCAGAAAGTTCTACTCCTGTACCAGCAAGAGAAACCTCTAGGATGAAGCCAGTGTGTGGTCATGGTTCAAATAGTGGTTTTGGATCATATGTGGAAGATGATGCATGTGAATTTTGAAAGAATCTACAAGAATCACACCATATTCCAGTTGATAAGAGTGGGTGGCTAGAGTCATCTACAAGTTGGCCATCATCATCATCTTCAGAAGTTAAGAAGACGAATGGAAAATTCAAGGAGGTAATTAGCATTTCAAGTGACATTATTTCCATTTATGTGCATAACAACTCTTTTACAGGGTTTAAGAAACATACCAAAGGCATAGGTATGAATTTTCTCTCCAAGATGGGTTATGAAGGTGGAGGAATAGACATAAATGGCTAAGGTATTACCAATCTAGTCATGGTTGAGGAGAGACTAAAACATATGGGTTTGGGATATGGTCGAAAGGAGTTTGGAGAGTGCTCTAAACGGCTTGAGGCACATCAAGAATTCGAGGAAGAGATGTCACCACCTTGTGACAATGTTCATTCATATCCCAAGAAGGATGAATACTTGAAGGGACCTTGCATGTCATCCTCCACTCCACTCTATCAAAGCTGCAACCCTAGAGACAGGTATAAATCTCATGGGTGCTTTTCAATGCATAGTAATTTTTACTACTTTTGGAATAAGTACACTTGTACTTTTTGTGATGAATTTTACCATTATGTGGTTGTGTGTGAGCAACATATGATAATGGTTAAAATAATGGAGAATATTCTAGGAATCAATTATAATGATTTTCTTTCACGTGAGAGAACTTCTTTGTCGACAAACAATAGAAAGTTATTTTGTTCCCTTGGAAGTTGCATCCAAAGCTTCGTTCTAAGAAAGGAAAAGAGATTGTTCGACTGAATGCAAGGGAAGAAAGAGGTGTCAAAGAGGACTCATAACAATCCTATGCGACATTCAAGGCAAATATGATGCAAAAAAAGAACCCAGAAGCCTAGGAGAGGCAAAGTTTGGGTAGAGTTATTGTTAAGTTGCTTTGTAAATTTTGTAATTACTTATTGTTGTTTAACTATTTAGGTACTTTTGTATAGTAAAAAATCATTGTCACTATGTAAAAAAGTATTTGTTTTTCATTGATGTATGTGTTAGCTTGTTTATAAGTCCACATATTCAAGGAGTTTTGTGAATGTACAATATTGTCATTCAAGTTGTCTACAAGTTTGTCATATGTTCACCGATACAAGTATTCGATATGAAACTTGTATGAATAGAATATTTGTTTTCAGTATTGTACAAGATGACTATGTTTTGTAGTCAAGGCCAATTATATCATGGAAAATTTTTGCAACAGTGTACTATTTATGTAAAAGTTTAGCTTGAAGACGTTAAAGCAAGGTTATGTTGTTTCTGAATTCCAAGATGGAGTCAAGTTTGTCTTCAAAAATTTAAGTTCAAGATGATTTTTTTTTTGAGTCGTGCAAAGATGAGATTAAAGAGAATAAGTTTAGATTCCACTCATCAATATTTTGTTCCCGCATCAACGATAAGAATGTTGGCTCAATTCTTAATAGGACAATAGGTCTTCACAAAGATGATAGGTGGATTTCCTTGAGTAGGGCTTGAAGGGCACCAAGCATTTTGGATTGAGTTTTTGGGTGTTTTTGAGGTCCAACCTCTTTATATTAACTAAGGAAGTAAAATTGTGGTGTCCAAAAGTTCCTAATGGGGAGGTGTGATCAAGTGATCAATTTTTATCTCAAAAATGAAAGTGCCCATAAAGTCTTAAAACCAATGCCAAATCGAAGTTCTCATCGTTTTGAATCCAACGAAATTTGTTTCACCTCAATCTGACACTGTATGCTCAAGTTATCACGTGTTAACCATTTGGAAAAACAACTAAAATTTGTGTAGGGAAGTTGATTGGGGAGTTGACTAGGATTCTGAAATGTTGAGTTAGGAGGGTGAATATGCGGGGTATGGCCCAATGATATCCCAACACTTGGCAGGTTCTGGTTCGTTGGTTTTTGGGTGCATCTGATTGGTTGATGGTTGTTGATTGTGTTTCTGCGTGGACCAATGATTGGGAGCAATGTGGCCCAGTCATGGGTTTCCACGTGGCACCCCTGTGGTGGTAAAAAAATTTGTTATGGTTCCAGTTGAGGCCCAAGAGGTTTAAACACATGACCTCCTATCCATTAATGCAACACCTTCCCACTATACCGCCAATGGTTCTCATTAACCATGGTGCCAAATTGTTATTTAAAGGTTTTCAGATGGCACGTTTAGGGGTTAGTGGAGAAATTAAGGAACCTACAGAATGAACCATGGGAAGAAAAATTGTCACACAGTTAGCAGATTTTGGAGCAGAATTGTAGGACTATTATATAGTTGTTCAAATTTGTAGGATAGTTAACAGTCAAATTCATGGGAGAGCTTTGGAGCTCATATATTTTTGAGTTTTTTACCAAATTGAGCTCATAAAGAGTCCACTTAGGGGTTTTTGTATGTTTTGAATCCAATGGTGACCTATAATTTCTGATTTGATAACATCTAAGGAGTCTTATTATAGTTTGAATACCAAAAGGTGTATGGATCAATCAGGGTTTGGAAGCAGTTCTGGAAGGTGTTTGGGCATGGAGAATACCTTATAGGGGTATTATCACCTTTAGAAGCATATGGAAACAACTATAACTTGTAGTTTTAATCTAAGGTTCAATTTTCTTATTATTTTATCTTGAGAGAATATTTATTTATGTGCTTCAACATGGAATTGAAGTGCTCACATGCTCATTTTAGCTCATTTTAGTTGGAGTATGACATATTTGTAGGAGATGATTTGTGTTGTTGTTGTTTCTGAGAGTTATTTTCAGGAGAACATTACATTCTAGGGGTAATACCCACATGTTTCCATCATAAAAAATTTATGTACTTCATTTTACTACTGAATATATGAGTGGTCTAGCTATGTTGGTAGTCCGAGAGATGTAGCCCAGGAGGGGTGAATTGTGTCAACAAATATTTTGGTGTGATTTTCATTATGCCTACATGATTTATGTTCTTTTATGTTTCTTATGTCAAGTTTACATGTGAAGAATAATTCATGGCTTGAAGAGACATTGAAAAACCTGTTTGTTTCAAGATCCATTTTTACCTTGCAAATCGTTAGAATGGTCCTTATTTGTTTGTGTGATTATGAGGAATAGGAAAGAGAAAACCTCCTCCATTTTTAGATCAATCCCTAATGACATTTTTGATTAATTTTACATGCTTTGACCATGGTTCTACATACATTATGATACTTGCAAAATTATTATGAGAAAATTAGGAGTTCTCGAAAAATTAGTCTACCTTTAGACTATTATGAAATTTTTGTGTATTTAAAATGATGATTTGCCAAATATTTTAAAGATGATTTTATCCAAAATTAGGGAGATATTTCATAGATGTTGTTCCCTCCTATAGTGGAACTCAACCAAGGAAACTTATGGTTGATTTAAATTACCTTGACCTACTGGGAGTACCTTTATGATTGATTGGGAGTCGCCTTAGAAATCAATCCCAAAATTTTAGGATTTTTTAGTGAAATTAGTCCTCTTATCAAAGAGGTTATTACCTACCCATTGTATAAGAATAACTTGAGGCATGACCTCAAACTTTAGCTACCTTTTACTATTATTTTTCTTATTTTTATTTTTAGACCCCTGTGGTTAAGTATTGAACCATTTATGTATTCTATTTTACTAGATCAATGAAGTAGTTTTGTTGCCCAACTATCTAGTGTTGATTTTTTAAAGGTGTCTTAGCACCTCAGGAAGGGTCCACCCATAGAAGCTCTAAGGACCCTTGTGGACTTATTTTTGGGCCTAAATTGTAATCTACGGATAAACTACGCTTCCCTAAATCGGTGTCTAGTCTAGAACAATAGGTGAAAGACTGCACTACCCTTTTTCCTAACTCAGAACAGATACACAGAGAGGATTGGATGCTTACTTGTTTTAGTCGCTTCCAAATGGCTCATTTCTATCACTTCCACTACAACTTCAACTTCAAGCAGTTTCAAATAGCTAAATGCTTCCTGCAAGAAAAAACACTAAAACAGTAGAAGATGCAATAATATAGATATATATTCAAGTTAATTAGCCAAATCAGTTAAGCATAAACTACATTCATCAACCAAGATTTTACAACATGGAAAATCAAAGTAAACATGGATGCATGTAGGGAAAAACAATAAGTACTCTTTATTGATGATAGAAGGAGAGGGTACAACCAAGTGACTGATTCATCGTGACCTTCTAGCAAAGTTCCCAAGTCTCATGACAACATAAGTCTCTCCAGCAATAGCTCCACAAACCAAACTCTCTATTGAAAATTCTCCAGCATTTCCCTACTCAAATTCTTCCTCCTAAACACTTAGATCTGTGTTCAATTTATAGAGGAACTATAGGTAGTTTTGTAATCGATAACATTCCAAAAATAGGCAATACATGTTTCCATTCATGTAGATGTCAAATTAACACTTGGATCTGAAGGTTGACACATGTGAACCCTTCTAGAAGACATTGGCCAAGTGGAGATTCCGGAACAAAGAGAATTTCGGTCCCAATCTTGCCAACGCACCTTTGAATGTCAGGAAGTGCTTTGCAGAGCAGCCTTGAATGGGGATACCTGCATATGAAACACACTTAGGCCCCTTAGAGCCTACATTGGTGAGCTCCCACATGTTTAATAATAAACTTCAAACCATGGAAAAGCCTTGCTTTGATGAAAATCTTGTTTGATTCATGAATGTTTCCTATCTTAGGGCATATAGCAACTGAAATGGTAGGGAATGATAGACCCTTTGATCATCGGTCCTAGAGATGATGCCCAGTTAACTAGGTCATTTGGAATGGTTCCCAAATTTACCTATAACAATTGCCCCCTAAACCATGAGATCCAAATAATAAGAACATTTGATTGAGATGCTTTACACTGTGATGAGCCTGGAAACAAAGCGTAATAGTCACCTGCATCAATCTTACAATTCATTACATCATGATAAATCCTCTATTGATCATAATTGTTGAGGGTAGGCATTCCCATAGTCAGCACATAAAACATTCTAATAACATGTACATAATTCAGAAAGTCGTCTACATTGGAATGTTGCCCAGATGAAAACATAGCCTATAGATATAGGCCCATGTTTGGATGACAATTTGTATGTAAGGTCACCATATAGATGATGTGTACAACAATCCTGAAATCGCAGCCCAAATGTCTGAAACTAGATCTGGGGTCTTCTTATCTCATTCACTCGATCATTCAGGTACAAGTCTAGCCATGCGAATATATGATTTGTCATCGAACATGGAAAGACATCGTTTGATTACCAGCCAATAATGAAAGCTGTTAAAAAATGTGAGAGAACCACCATTAATGTCAATGGCCCTCAAGGTACTAAAATACATTTCATAAGGCATGAATAGATGATTTAATGTCGAACACCAAAAAAAATATTTCGGTCAAAAGTCTGGAAGCGAGGATCTTGTCGATGCTGTAACAAGCCTCATGGTACTGGAATCTGATGTTTCTAAATGAACTTCCTGGATATTGATTTGTAGTCGACAGGAAGTCACCTTATTTCAAAACTGGAGTTACTGATTTCGGAGACAAGGGTATGACTTGATATAGCAATTTTTTAGGGATGACGGTCATGAAAATGAAGGTTTATGAGTATTGTAGATGGATGAGTTCTTAATCATTGGATGACTTCTCTTGAACATATCAGTGACACTATGATGAGTTGGCAGCATTGACCCAAAAATGAAGTGAAGGAATGATGAACCATATGTGTGAATGAACCGTCAAGATGATTACCCAACCCAAACAGTCACGGATATGGAGTGAAAGAAGTGTCATGTTCAAGAGCGACTTGCTACCAAAAATAAGCTTTGCTTACTTTTCCCAAATTTTCCCTAGTCATTTGTTGACCAATACCTCTTTATTTTTTGACAAGCTTGAGGAGGATAACATTTGCTTGATCTATAATTCAACCCTTCGAGCGAATAAAGAATAAAGTATCGCTATTTAATAATTTAACGAGTCTAGCGATGAATGAAACTCGATTCTTGCTATCATTGACAAGCCCGTCACTATTTTATGTTTTAATGAGCTTAATGATAGTGATAGCCTGGTCCTTTTTCATGTTTAGAGAGTCTGAAAAGAGGACGAAAGAGGACTCCAAAAAGTACTTTTTCATAAATTTGTCTCTCAAATCCAAAAAAGTGTAAAATGATATCTGAAAGAACCTCTTTGGTCATGTTTAACCAAGGTATTTCTTTTTCGGAAATAATCCATCTCAGTCCGGAAAAGGGTTAACCTTATACTGAATAGATATCAATTCATTTACTTTAACGAGATCGAAATGATAAGTGCTCAGCAATATTTTCGCATTATCGGAGTTTGAAAAGAGCTGAAAGAAGACTCTAGTGGTTCCTTTTTCACTATTATGGAAGCTCAAAAAAGAGATAAAAGTGTGCTTCAAATCCTTTTCCGTTTTTATCAAAGCTCGAAAAATAAGGAGAAATAGTATGCTTTGTGGTCAAGTCCTTCTTGAAATAAATCTGCACGACTAACCTATTCGTCAATTGTATTTCATGTTCATAACAACATCAAATGGATTAAAAATACCTGGTTCATGATAAAAACATAATAAAACTATAGTCATAGAAATAAATTTGACTTGCAAGTAATTAAATTACTATATAAAGCAGTTTCACTATTCATTTTTACCATTCCATAGTTACCATTTGCATTTTGGAGCTCTGAACCTAATTTTTCCCCCGAAATTCAGTCGTTTATTGCGGTCATTTCAATGGATAGATTTCATTGTCGTTTGATCCAGGTCAGTAGCAAAAACCTTCTCTTTCTTTTAGTATTCATTTCATTACCTTTCCTTGCAAATTTTTAGGGTTTTGAGGCCCCTAGGGTAAATTCTGCCAAAATTAAGGGCAACGCACCCCTGAATGTCGAAACCTACATTGCATAGCAGGTACAGTGAAGTGTACCTGCATGTGAAATGCACTGTCTCAGCCCAGAGAGTGCATTGGGCGCAGTTGAAGTTTTTTGTTTTCATGTCGTGTCCAAAATTTGCCTAGTTTTTTGCAATGAATGGTATCTAATGGATCTTATGGTTGATTTTCAGGTTTCCATTGGATTATAATGATGATTACATGGAGAGAAAGAGAACATGAAGAACAAGATATGATTGCCTTGAATGATCCGGACACTGTAAGAGCTTTAAGAGATTGCGGGCTGCTTAAGTACTTCAAACTGTCAGGAATGAGGCAACAGATAGAACTCTTAGAGTTCCTTGTTCAAGCATGGGATCCAGTGATAGAGGCATTTCAGATAAAAAATCAAGTGTTGTCCATAACAGTTGAGGATGTGTATTTTCTCACAGGTTTGTTGAGGAGAGGTTTGCCCATTTCACTCACAGGATCTACCGTTGGAGGAGAAACAGTGAGGGATTATGTTATGCAGTATTGCTATCCACATTCAGAACCTAGCAAAGATGGAAAAATAAACATATTTGATGTCAGGGATTTGCCTTTGAGAACCATCCTATTCATGATCGCTAAACTAGCCGGCACCATTACACTCCATGTAGAAAACAGATCATATATGTAGTATGCGCTAGAATGCTTAGAGCCAACAGTTTTAAACTGGTCTGAAGCTGTTCAATCTCAGATAAAGGAACAACTGAATAAAGCAAAGGGAGTAAGGAAGAGAAATTTTAGTTATGGTTACATCCTTATTTCCTTTGCTTTGTAACGGATTCCACTGATGTAGCCACAGCATGTAACATTTTATATATCCAGTCCTAGAGATCCTTGAATGAAGAGATGGGTAGAACTCATGGGTCGGCATTCAGGCCAATCAACCGTTGTGTTCTCCACTGCCTTCTTCGCCAGGTTTAGGCGACAGATCATTGCCATCGATGAGTATGCATATGTAGGCGTCGACTTCCGAGGAGATATAGATCTAGTTTTACCAGAAGGCACTAGTGGGGTTCAATAGGTAAGATTGATTTGACCATGTTTTTTGATTTTTATAAGGTTTATACAGGTTTTTTTGTCTTTTTATTTCTTTCCAAGACTAAACTAAATGTTTAATGTAATGTACATATCGGTCGCGTTCAACCAATAGAGGAACCAGAGTGTGAAGCGGATGCGCTAGCAGAGAAGGCTGTCGGGAGAGCAGTCCTTTAGGACCTTGATATGGCTGAGACTCTTGCTGAGCTCCAAAAACACATAGAGGGGTTGACCTTCAGGATTCTGGATTGCCAGATCGACGAACGTCCCATGCGACTGCAGCGACACACCATTGGGGTTCCTAACCATTGGATGCAGTTGCTCCATAGGATTGCTAGATCTATAGCGTGCTATCATGAGCAACACTAGTTTACTTATGAATTTTTGCATACATTTTGAGGTCAGATGACCAACGTGTCTTGGGCACAAATTTTGTAAAAACCTATAACTATCTATCTATATGTTTTAAGAGTTTTTCCTATGTTTAATGCGTAATCCTATTCAATGATGTGAATGTTTTCTTTACCTATGTCGCAAATGTCTGTCTAAAACTTGATTAGCTAATGAATCAGTCAAAGTGTTTAGATTTCTGGAAATGTGTTGACATTGAATGTAATCAAAATGTCTCTCCAAAATTCGAACTCTAAGGAAAAATCTAAGAAGTGTTGGATTTCTAATAGTATAAATACTAGTAAGTTGTAGCACCACAAGTTGTGAGTCTAACCTGATGATTATGTGGTTAATACCAATGAAATGGCATCAGAGAGAAGTTCAACCAACGTGCTATACTCAGCGATATTATTCGTCGATGTACCGATACAAATCCCTTGAAAACTCACTAACTCATAGTTCGAAGCAAAAATGGCCCACGCTGCAGAGGATAGATTCTGCTTACTACGACTAGCACCATCAACATATCCAACTAATGGTTCCGAAGATTTAGTCATCTGTGATGAAATGTAAAGAGGATTACTAATGTCAAGAAAACTCTAAAAGACAAATTAAGATAGTGAATGCAAAACAACAACATATAAACAATATTATACAAAAAATTACTACGCTCATGATCAAGCATAGTAACGTTTAAGATACAACCCATTTCTAGGCTGTGCCAATGGAATCCCATCGTAATCAACTAACTCATAGGCACCCTTAGCAATAACTCTTTTGATAATATATGGGCCATGCCATAATGCCTCGAATTTCCCTGTACCTATCTTATCAGCTTCCTGGTCATAAAGAAGGACCAAGTGATCCTCTGAGTAGTTGCGAGGTTGGAAATTTTTGTCGTATTGCGCCTTTATATGTCTCTTATGAGCTTCGTTGGCCAGTTGGGCTTTATGACACGTTTCATCTAGATGGATGAGGTTAAGGAGACGCGCTTCTTCTTCTGAGGTGTCAGGTAACAAGTCTATCACGAGTTTTAACGATGATATTTCGCATTGGATTGGTAAGATAGCTTCCAGACCATACACCAATTGAAAAGGAGTAAATCCGGTCGCGTTTCTCACCGAGGTTCAATATGCCCACAAGGCGGAGTATAGGATCAAGTGCTAGTTCCTTTTACGGACTCCTATCATTCGTTGAAGCATTCGTTTAAGAATTTTGTTAATAGCCTAAACTTGTCCATTTGATTGTGGATAATAAGGAGTAGAATTATCATGCGACAATCCTAACTTGGCTGTCAATTCAGACATCATATGGTTGTGAAAATGCTTCCCATGATCCATAACTATAGCCTGTGGGACCCCAAACCATGCAATGACATGATTGAAGAAAAAAAAATGCAGCTGTTTGTCCTGTGTTGTTGAATGTAGGCATCGCTTCGGCCCATTTGGTAAAATAGTCAACTGCGACAATAATATATCCGTGCCCCCCAGATGAAGGAGGGTTAAAGGTCATGAAATCGATACCCCATTTTGTAAATGGTCCAGCAGAGACAACATGATGCATTGGCACTGGCGGCTTGCAGAATTTACGATCATAAATCTGGCATGCATGAAAACTTCTGACTGCGAGGATACAATCTCGAAAAATAGTAGGCCAAAAGTAACCGGCGCGGAGTATCTTCTGTGCGGTAGCATAACCAGATAAATGTCCACCACAAGCCCCAACATGGCAATCATTTAATACTTTTTCAGTCTCCTCATGAGTGAGGAACCTCCTTAAAATGGTATCGACACCATGATGATAAAGTGTATCACTGACGATCAAATAATATTTGGCTTGGTATCGAATATGTCGCTGATCAGAGAGAGAGGTATTAGGTCGAAAAGTTTGGGTTTGGAGATAAATTTTGAAATCTCCATACCATGGATCAGATGATATGATCAGAAACAGAGACTCGTCTGGAATAGATGGTTCCGACGTAGTTGCAGTACTATCACAGGGAAGGTCACAGAGAAGCTCAGCCAAAACTAAAGACTTCTTTGACTTGGATTTGATGAATTCCAAATCAAATTCCTACAAAATGACGATCCATTTTGAATATTTTCCCCTCAGCAGTTGACGTGATAATATGTAAGTCATGGGGTTGCAATCCCAAACTATTGTTGTTTTTCGGAGTAGGATATAATGGCGAAATCTTTGGACAGCTTGAACAGCTGCCAAGGCAAGATTTTCCACGTACGAGTACTTAACTTCCATATCATAGCGATGGTCGTTTCATCCGCGATGATATATAGGAAATAATCATTTGAATAATTTGGAGGATACATTAATGATGCTCGGACAAGATGGTCCTTGAAAACGTCAAAAGAAGCTTGCGCAACTTGGTCCCAATGGAAGGGAACTCCCTTTTTCAATAATTGAATAAATCCTTTAGCCATTTCGGCGTAGTTTGGAATGAACCTTCTCAGGAAGTTAGCATTTCCTTGAAGTTTCTGTATCTGAAGTAGGTTTGATGGTGTAGGAAAATCAAGAATGGCCTGTACCTTCAGTGGGTCTATTCAAATTCCTTCTTTTGAGACTACGAATCCGAGAAATCGAAAAAAACCAATGCAAAACACACATTTGTGCGGATTGAGAAGTATCTTGTAGTGTCAGCATCATAAGAAAATGGCTCTCAAATGCATCGGGTGATCAGTTTATTTTTCGTGAATGTGCTAGTAAATCATCTAGATATGGTTGAACAATTTTCTTGATGTCGTTGAAAGCATAATGCATTGCTCTCTGAAAAGTTGCCCCAATATTCTTTAAACCAAACGAGAGTTTCCTATATGCAAATGTGCCCTAGGGACAGATAAATGTTGCCTTATGTTGGTCATCTGGGCAGATATTGATTTGATTGTAGCTGGAAAATCCATCCATGAAAGAAAATATTTTACATCCAACACAGTCGTTAATAATCTGGTCGATAAAGGGTGTAGGATAGTTGTCTTTTGGACAAGCCTAATTAACATCCCGATAATCAACACACACTCTAATGGTTCCTTGTTTTTTCATAATAGGAATGATATTGGAAACCCACTCAGTTAGCGGAACAGGGTAAATAAAACCAGCACGCAAAATATTTTCAACTTCTGCTTTGATGGCAACGCCTTTCTTCAGATGAACAGGACGAAGCCGTTGACGCACCAGTTTGACATCAGGATACATATTAATAGTGTTTTCAACTATACTAGTATCTATGCCTGGAATTTCCTCGTAAGACCAAGCGAATACGTCACGAAATTCACGAAAAAGAGAGCGATATGAATCAAGTTCTGATGGAGAACAAGATACACCGACATGAATATTTTCTACAACGCCAGGTTTAGTTGAAATATCGATAGAAATTGTTTCTTCAATATTTGATAAATTTCGCTCAGATTCTATTGCATTAATCGTAAAATAATTCGAAAATAATTTTTGAATGGATGGATGATATAGTTCACTGAGATTATTCTCTTCATAATCAGGAAGATGGGAACGATGATGATAATATTTCCATGGCTCTCCTTCTGCCATCATAGCTTCCAAAATATTTTCATCTGTCAAAAATTTTGAGGGAGGAAAATGGATCAGATGGAGTACCAAAATCTAATGAACGATCAACCCAAACACTTGGCAACGCTAATTTTGGATTTGCCGCCCAAGCCGAATACATTGATTGCTATTGAAGCTCAATAGGGCTAAGCGGTAAAATATCATCCAACATAGAAATATCAGAATCACCCGTACTCTCCCTTGAGCCAGATAGAGTGGAAGAGATCATGTAGCATGTCTCTATGCTTGCAATTTTTGTTGACGTTGTGGGTGGCGGTAATGCAAAGGTTCCTATAAGAGTGGAATCCTTTAAGAGTCCTACACCAATGTTCTAGATTTCTAGTTGGGGTAAGTGAATATACGGAACACTTCCAATTACTTGCGAAGCGGAGGAAAAAAAGGATAATTGATTAATGACTGTAATAGTACCTTTATGAGGAAAGGAAACCATTCTAAAATATGTAGAAACAATTGTAGTCATCGCATATATCCATGGTCTTCTAAGTAAAATATTATAGTCAAGGGGTTCGTCAACAACCTCAACATCAATACTTACTATTTTCCCCCCTAATTTAAATTGCAAGTTATTGATAATACCACAAGGTTTATATGTTCTTCCATCAAAAGCCTTCAACGTCGTTGATGATTGTGATAATCGTGGAAATCCAAGTGACTTCCAACAATTTAGAGACATAATGCACGTAGATGCTCCCTCATCAATAATAGTGTGATGAACAAGGTGATTGAGAACATTTACTTGGATGGAGAATGCCAATTCTGTTGGTAGCTGTGGTACATAACTCGTATGATTAAATACAACAAGATTAGAATCAATCGGATCAATTCCACCAATGGCCGACAATAAAGCCTGCTTCTGGGAGGGAAAATTTTGTAATACCTCGAGAGCAGACATAATTGAAGGGGATTGAGCCAAATCTTCAACTATATTATAATTTTGTGCAGATCTTGCTCGAGGATTATATGTTGATTTATGAATTACTCCCTTTGGCAGCTTAATCGTCAATTCAGGAATAACAGGAGGTGGTACTGATTCATTAGATGGATTCGTTGTCGAGGTAGTAGGTTGATTAGTAGCCGGAATACCATAGTATTTATTCCACGTCGACACCAAAATATCTTGTGAAGGTTTTGTACTAGATAACATTAACACTTGGGAACTAGGAGCTGGATCCGTAGAAACCAAATTTGTGTCTGGATTTGGAAATGGGTCTTTCAACATAGTTGATGCATTAGAATTTTTAATTATTTTTGAGACTTTAGCACGGTGAGGACAATCCCTAACAAAATTTTCCTCGTTACAGATTATGCATGGATAACGAGGTTTTCGTGGTCCTGACAGTTGATCAGATGATCATTCCTGCGGGTTAGAAGTTTTCTTTTTCTTTGATTTCCCATTTTTCTTACTTCCTGGTTACTTATCACTTTTTCCTTTGTCAAATGAGACGATGTTGATTTCGGAAGTAGGAGCAGGATCAGATGCAGTAGTGTTGTGTGTATTTACAATGCCTATCAAGCCATATCCGGCATGAGAGTTCTTTATTTGAGGAGGAACATTGAAATTAGATCGCGACGCATTTGGTATTTTCTCATAGAGCATTCCAGACTGAGTATAAATCAAGTCTAAATACTGGGCACGAGTGATAACTTGCTCTTCTGTGACGACGCCTCCTTTAGCCACATCCTCTGTTATGGATGGTAACAAGGATTTGATGAACCATTCAGCAAGGAGCTGATCGGGAACAAATGTCTTAACCATTCGGCAATGGTGATGCCACTCATGAATATGATCTAAAATGTGAGTAGCATTTGAAATTGGTCAAGAGTTCTGTTCTAGTTTCATATCTGATCAGTAATTGGAAATGGGTCAAAAAGAGAGTAGCCAAAGTAGTGAAATTGTCAAATGAAGTTCTAGGTAATTCAATGTACCATTTAGCTACCAGACCTGTGAGCGTTCTCTGGAAAAGATGTAATCGAACAAAATCATCATTTAGGGAATTAGATGAACACCATAAATGATAAGTCATAACATGAGTTAATGGGTCTTCTCTAGGGTTTCCATTGAATTTAGGAATGTCAGAGGGTAATTTATGTGGTATCACCGGCCACTAAGGAGCATAATTGATAGGATAATTGGTTAATTGGTTTAAATCTGGTAATTCCAAGGTTGCAACAAAAGGAAATTGTCTATTAAGGTCAGGTTGAGCATATCTAGGATAAGATGGAATTGCTTGGGCAATAGGTCTTTGAGCACCGACATATGGGATTTGTTGCTGGTAACCCAGATAGGGGTTGTTTTGCATGGCAAACGCTTGAGAGTTCTGTTGACCAAAACCTGGATATGGTACTTGTTGATATGAAGTTTGAGGAATTAGCGCCTGTGGCTGCTAAGGGGTTTGTCCACCAAGATTATAACCCAAATTAGTGTAGGTTGGATTCGGTTGATATGTATAACTAGATTGTGTTTGTGACATCCCATAAAATGGTGGACCAACTTGTGAATAAATGATCCCTGATACAAGTTGTTGTAAATTAACCAAAGGATTTTGAGTTTGTGGACCCAAAATTTGATGATATTGAGTTGAAGAACTCGCCTGATAAGGTTGATGTACAATATTTTGATTCCCTAATAGGGGTATAGATGTATTAACAAGTGGTATTGAAGTGGGTGTAACAGGTTGAATTGGTTGATACGATTGGACAACTGTTTGTGGTTGGATAGGCAGAGTGGGCTGCCATTGACAAACATGCATGTCAACATTAGTTTGACCAAAATGTGACTGAGTACTGTCATATTGGGTGACCATAGTCTGCCCCCCAGCATAAGGAGGATAATAAGACAGAAAATATTGTTCACGAAATGATGGGAGTCCAGTTGATATGGTATTTAAAGGAATTGACCCATAATTATCGGCTTGATATTTCCCTGATGATGGATTTAATGAATCAAGTCGTTCAGTACTAACTATAGGACTACCAATTAAAACACCAGATGATGACATTGGCAAAGACCATGAACGTGAAGGTGCACTAGAGAAAGTGCCAGATAGTGATTTGTAACCTGTTGAGATCGAAGGGCCACCATGAAAATATGAATCTGATGATGTTGTGAACATTGAAGGAGTAGCAAGGGTAGGAGCTGACGTAATTGGAACAACAGACCCAACTGAAGATGCTGGTTCTGACATGGTTGTTTGACCAAATGTATACTGTCCGAAATCGACGGGTGATTGAACGACAATAGGATCAACAAAAGCAGATGGAAATGATTGAGGAAATGACTGGTACAGGTAAAGGTCTCCCCCAAATTGGGTTTGAATTAAAGGTGTATCAGGTTGAGGGATTTCTTCGATCGCGATTAAACCAGGAGGAAGAACTTCACCGTTAGGCCCAAAATATATTTTAGACGGTTGACTGTGTGAAATAGGAGTTTCAGTGGCTACCGAAATTTGTGGAATGACCAAGGTAGGAACAACTTCCAACTGTTCAGATTTAGGATTCAGAGATTCTGGCAAAGAAAAGACAAGATCTGGATCAATGTGAGATTGAAAAAATTTGGGTCCAGGAGGTATGGTCTCAACGATTGAATGGATTGTGACCACGGGAAGTTGTGAAGACTCTGTTTCAACAAAAGTAGATGAACTGGGATGTGTGGAAACAATTTGAGCTAACTCTGGTTTAAATGATTATGTTTCGCCAGAGGTATGAGTTGTACTTGATTCGGCAGATCGTGATTGCCTTCTCCTACTAGAAATAACTTCCGGTGGTAAAGGTGGTTTCAAAGCTAATCTATGTGAACGACGGGGGGTGGGATTGTGTTCTTCCACGATTAGTAATTTATTTTATCCGAAAAAAATAAACAAAAAGAGCGTAATGATAGGAAAAAGGGTTTAACAGGAAACTGTGAACTACAGAATACCTCTCGGCGAACCAAGAAGTACAGGCAGGTAATCTCCTCGAATGCTGTGTTAGGTGTATCACAATTTCAAGGTGGCCAACTCGATTCAATATGGATGGATAGCACCTAAAATTTTTCCTCCAAAATATACCCAAAGGTACATGGAAGCCCAAGTCCCTATTAGTGTTGTCTGATGCGAAACCGCACAGTGAGAGCACCCCTTTATACTTATCGTACTGTAACACCGCTCGATATACCGAAAATTACATGGACGAGCTACGATATACTTACGTACGTGGAGTGAGGTATCACACTCAGAATGTATTGCAGACAAGTTAACAATAGCTGCTATGTTTTATGACGCTGGAACACGTCTCTATCCTAGACCTATAAATGTTATCGTTAATGTTCCAAAGCGTTGTTCAGTAAATTAAGATTTATTTTATGTTGATTTTGATTAACATTTTTCCTTTCAGGTTTACCACGATGATGTATATAGAATTCCTAAAATGCAAGCTAAGAATGATAAACAAACTTTCACTTTTAGCTTTTTTCAATGAAATACAAAGCTACTAACTGAAGAGAGCAAATAATTTGAGAGAAAACAAATCAATGAACAAAATAAAATCAATGAATCTCAAAATAAATGCAAATTTCCTAATGTTCCTTTTGCAAAAAACACACAATCCTACATGCAAATGCAAGTTTTTCTTTTCATTTTCCTTAATGTTATGAATGCAGAAAATAAACTAGGTGCATTAGATCAATAATCAAAATTCTTTTTACTTTCGAGAAATGAAGAATACAAACAACAATTTCTCTTTTGAAGGAAAAATGAGGACTTCAACAACAATTTCTCCTATCAAGGAAATGAAGATTTTATGACAATTTCCTATTTCGAAAGCAAACGATTCTTAATGCGACCATAAAAAATACTTTGAAATCAACTTTTCAATGATAATGAAAAACTTTTTAAAACAACATTGAACAAATTTTCAGTCAAAGGAGAAGAAATATATAGAGTTACTGGTCAATAGAGAATTAAAATTTTCAGAACAAATCAACAAGAAAAACTGAAGCAAAGTACAAAGTCAGATTCAAGGGGATTTGTTCCTTTCAGGAGCCAACGCAGTCTCCAAAGGGAGATAGTGCTCTGCAACACAGGTTGATAAGGGAGACAGTTCTCTGCAAAGCACTGTGCCCTGACCAACAGTGCATTGAGTGCAGTAAACAAAGAAAAAGCTACCTTTTGGCTCACTAAATTTGCAAATTAATGTCTGAAAAGTCTAATCTTTATGTGAAATAGCTACTGGGTGGATTTAGAAAGAAGATCAGAGACTAAAACACCAAGAATCAAGAAAAATTATCCCCAATGGAGTCGCTAGTGTGTTGGGCAGAATTGTAATCTACGGATAAACTACGCTTCCCTAGGGCAGTGTCTAGTCTAGAACAACAGGTGAAAGACTACACTACCCTTTTTCCTAACTTAGAATAGATACACAGAGAGGATTGAATGCTTACTTGTTTCAATTGCTTCCAAATGGCTCCTTTCTATCGCTTCTACTACAGCTTCAACTTCAAGCGGTTTCAAATAGCTGAATGCTTCCTACAAGAAAGAACACTGAAACAGTAGAAGATGCAATAATATAGATATATATTCAATTTAATTAGCCAAATCAGTTAAGCATAAACTACATTCGTCAACCAAGATTTTACAACATGGAAAATCAAAGTAAACATGGATGCATGTAGGGAAAAACAAGAAGTACTCTTTATTGATGATATAAGGAGAGGTTACAACCAAGTGACTGATTCATCGTGACCTTCCAGAAAATTTCCCAAGTCTCATCACAGCATAAGTCTCTCCAGCAGCAGCTCCACAAACCAAACTCTCTATTGAAAATTCTCTAGCATTTCCCAACTCAAATTCTTCCTCCTAAACACTTAGATCTGTGTTCAATTTATAGAGGAACTGTAGGTAGTTTTGTAATAAATAACATTCCAAAAATAGGAAAGACATGTTTCCCTTCATGTAGATGTCAAATGGACACTTGGATCCGAAGCTTGACACATGTGAACCCTTCTAGAAGACACTGGCCAAGTGGATATTCCGAAACAATGAGAATTTCGCTCCCAATCTAACCAACACACCTTTGAATGTCGGGAAGTGCTTTTCAGAGCAGCCTTGAATGGGGATACCTGCATATACAATGCACTTAGGCCCCTTAGAGCCTGCGTTGGTGAGCTCCCACATGTTTAATAATAAACTTCAAACCATGGAAAAGCCTTGCTTTGATGAAAATCTTGTTTGATTCATGAATGTTTCATGTCTTAGGGCATATAGTAACTGAGATGATAGGGAATGATAGACCCTTTGATCATCGGTCCTGGAGACGATGCCCAATTAACCAGGTCATTGGGAATGGTGCCCAAATTGACCTATAACACTTATTTTATTTTATCTCCATTATTTCTTAGTTAGAATTATTTTTCAGCATTCGTTCTTTGTTACAATAGATTAGTGAATGATAAATCTGCATGTTCCTGTAGAATTTAGATTCAATAATGCGTTACATTCTTAAGTGATTTTTTATGTTTTACATATTTAGGCTCTTTGATGTGCATTTTAAGTTAGAAAAACAAGTTGTCCATTTAACTAGCAAATTGGAAACTCCTATACAAGTTTCTTGTAGAAAAATAGAGCTTCTTACATAGAGCTTCCTATAGAACATCATAGAAAAACATTATTTTCAAGGAAATTAGTTAGCAATGCATTTTTCTTCATCATGGATTTTGATATGTGGTAATAAACGATTACAAAAGAATTTAGGGCATTGTTAAGATTTGGTTGTTTCAAGTTCCATTTTCGGTCTTACTTGAATTCTTGTAATATAATAGATTATACTATTTTGGTTTCATGTCCTATAGTTAAAAGGATAAGATTAGGATTGAATTTATTTTCCAAGAGCACTTTTAATTCCCTACAAATTGGTTCCATAGAAGTCATTTTCATGTCCTTTATTATGTGCTTCCTTTAGACAGGTTTCCTTTATTAAGAATTAAAAGTAGTACTTGAAATGATATTATATATGCATGATTAGATGCATCTAGAGAAAAGAGAGAAAGTAACTTGCACATACAACACACAAGATCTCAAAGTTTGTATGGCCATCGGTTGATAATTAAATTAGAAGAACCAAATGATAGTGGCATGCACCATTTCTAGGGAGGTGCTAATAGTTTGCAACTATCTCTTTCAATTTTTACCTACACAAGAAAAAAAAGGAGAGAGAGCAAAAAATTAGTAGCATTAGTTTACTCAAACTTTTAAACAACATGCGTGTCTTAACTTAGAGATAAGTTAGAAAAATTCTTTTAAAAAACCCCCACCTCCAAACCAAGAACTAGAAATAAACCAAAACAGGTTGATTACGAGATTTCCTCTCCATAAGAAGTATAATACCTTACAAGATTTTGGGAGAGGTAAGCTACACAACTTGAGAACTCGTCTAGAGAAGAGGGAGCTTCACCTCAATACACAATGGCTAAAGAAGAAGAAGAAGAATATATTTTTGAATTTCCCATAAGGGAAACTAATGGTGAAGAAAAAATGAGGAACACTAATTCTTTTATAGTACCTCATTTGTAAGGGTTACCTATTCAATATCTAGACACCTTCCTATTAGACATTTTGTTGCGTGCAAGACTTGTGAATACACAAATAATGAACAAAATCTTAAAATATTTCCCTCCAGATTAAAGGATTCAATTCTAATACAGTTAAAGAGGCTAGAAGGAAACAACATATCTATCTAGGATCAAATGAAGCAAACCTTCAACAACCAATAAAAAGGTTATTACAAAGTTTGAGATAAAAAATATGAAATATTTAGAATGACCAAAAGGGAAAATGAATATCTATAATACTACAAGGAAATGATTCATATCAACCACAAAAGAACATGCAATTTCACTCTAAATAAAGACTCCTCAAACTTGTTTTTTTGGTAGGAGTGAGGTAGAACCCATGGAGATACTTCATTTCCTATTAAATAGAGATACTTACTAGTTGTAAACGGGTAATAAGTACCATCAAAAGGTATATTATAAGGCCATTTTACCACCCTCCAACCCATAATTTCTCCTTCTCTCACATTAATTAACATATTTTTGGTCATAATGTGTTTAATAGGAAGATTAAAGGATGATTTTCATGCTTCATGGCGTAATACAGTTAATGTGTAGGAAAAAGCGAATTTTTGAGTACATTTATGGTGCATAGACACACTAGAGGTATCTAGAGGAAGTGTAGGAGGCTTGTCCCCTGCATTTAATCTCCTTTGACTTGAATTTATCCCTAGAATCACTCATCTACAACTTGAGGTATACTAGTATCCAATGAACTCAAGTGAATATGAGGATCTAAGGGAGATAGATCCACTCTTCTCAATATTTTGGAAGGAAGTATTCCTCCTTCCAAGGAGGCTTCCCCTCACTCATATTTTTATAAATCAATCATCCTAAGAGCTCATTAGGATTCTAATTTTGGAAGAAAGAAGGGATAATAAGAGACAAGTGCTAAATAATGTCATTTATATTATTATTTGCATGATGTATCTACTCTATTTTATGTTAATGAAATGCATATTTTTGCTTCACATATAAGTTTTTTGTAGAGGGATGGGTCCCCTAATGTTAGGGCCCAACACAAAAGCTATAGTCCCTCTTTCTGTATCATGTTTATGCATTGTTTTAGTAGCAACATTTCATTCCTTATTTGAGTAGAATTTTATTTTCTAGAAACTTGTGGTTGCAATATTGATTACAACCTCTCTTGTGGGAAGTGTGGTTGAGGAGTCTACAACAACAGGCCAAAAATATGTGGTTGCTTTCCTTTGCATTTTGCTAGGCTTTAGCTCATTGTATCTTGCATACTATGTTTATGAGATATTGGAGTTAAAATCATCTTCCTCAAGTTTAAATGTATGTAAGTTAGGTGCATGTTGTAAGGTAAATTAGCTCTGAATGAAATAAGATTCCTGTTTGTTTTATTTCATAAAACCTGACTCATCCTTTCTTGCTTAGATTATTTTCCTGCAATTTGATCATCATTTTAAGTGCAAGAAAAGGGATTGTTATTGGTATGAAGGTAATACAAGTGGCTTGTAGAGTTGGAACACTCATTATACACCCCCTTATCATCATCCACTCCTTGTCACCCCACACTATCCTCAAAATTCTGCCACCAAGACCATATTTATGAGTTATTTGAGGGATAATGTGTGCATGTGTTTTTATGCAAGATGGGCCTCTAAGTGGTACTGGGTTTGGAAAAATCCTCACATGGTCCTCATATACCATTACCTACCCCTTCATACCTTCATAACACCTTTTTTCCTTTAAGGATGCTCACAAAATCAATCTTGTAGCAAAACAGGAAAATTTTGTAAACATCTTGTAGCAATCTTGTAGCATTTTGTAGCAATCATATATTAGTCCCTAAATATGACCATATTTTCTCCAAAATATTGTTTTATTTCCATTAGTATTTAATAATGATCCCTACGCTCTGAATCCATGATTGAGGAAGACCCAAGACCACTTTGAACCTGCCTTCTTCTCACTGCAATCACAATTTTACAATTAGGATTAGATGACAGATTTCTAAATTGAATGATAATGATGATTTTCTTAGGAAATGCATATGTGTTATATTACTCTAGCACTCTATCCAAGTCCCTTTGAACACAATGATTAAGAGGGTTATTTTCTCATGTAAAGCATATCAGTAATATTTCTTGAATTCATGCTCTTAGGATTTCAATTACAAAAGTGTTGTTCTTGCATATGATTAGTTTATTTTCAAAGAAAATTTTCACATTTTTGAATTAGACTAATGATTCACATTCTTTCAGGTAGCACAAGGTTTACATTTTTCAAATAGACAAGTTCTTTTCATTCCTTCAATCAGCATAACCTTTACATTATTGCAACTAGGGTTAGACTTTACATTTGATGGATGGCACTTTCCATTTATGCAAGTAGGGAAATTATTTTTCATCCATGCAGTTAGAGTAGAACGTTTTTTCATGCAATTCCCTTCCTTGAGCTAGCTAAAAGATGGTCTTTGCATGCCTTGATCTGGTCCAGTGCTTGAAGGTGGCATGTGTATAGCTTGACCTACTGTGCATACAACATTGTAAACTCTTAATTTTGTATGAAAACCGGGTTGATAATTAAAGTTGGTAGCCTTGGGAGTCTCAAGAATATTTTTGTGATAATGGAGCTCATCAACGAGACATCAAGAAACTTTTCAGAAACCCATTTTAGTGTTAGTAAGAAAAGGGAAGAAATGGTTAGAGTCAACCTCATCAGTGTATTCCCCTTATTTTTATTTTTACTGTAGCCCCCTATTGTTTTTTTTGTGCCCATGTATCCCCCATATTATTATTGTTGTGCCCCATTTAGGCCCATTGTTTTTATTGTTGTGCCCTTACATTATTATTGTTATGTAGGCTATGATTATATTGTGACCCCTTAGACTCCTGTATATACCAAGGAGGTATTTTCATTTGTATCATCCAATAATTGTTCATTTATGTGATGTAAAGGAGGCTGGCCCCTCAAAAATGATATTTTTCAAGTCGTTGATCTACCTCTTCTTCTATTTTGTGATCTGACTACATAACATTTCATATAAGAGCTTTGGATTATAGGGTTTTGCTGCTTAGAACATGTAATCTTGGAATTTTCGTTATAATATTTTTTCTATGAAGCTTCATAAGTGGAAATTTTGACCACATGGAGCTAAAATATTAATGAAATTCTTGTATAAATTTCAAATAGTGGTTCGCCATATTTTCTGAGATATGGTCTAAAGAGGTTAGGATTTCTACATGCTCCAAAATTCAATCTCAAACAAGTGATCTAGGGAAAATCATCATAACTTTCTCTACATGCATTGGATGTAAATTTAGTTAAAAGTGGTTGAAATTGTACAAATTATCGTTTGTGTGTATAATTTTCAAGGCTGAAGGTTGAAACAATGACACATGGAATTTTGTACAAGTTTGCTCTACTAAGCTAGTCCATAATCAGGTTATCATGGGAGATTGGTTATAACTTTATCTTAAGGAATCCAATATTGATCTGACTTGTAGATTTGGAAATAATATTCAAATGGATACCATAGGAAAAACTTTTAGACCTTGGAGATCCAAAATCATATATACAACAATTTCAATATCGAGATCGTAAAAAAGAAACAAAAAAATGTGTATTTTTTAAAAATTTGCATAACTTTTGTTTGAAAAATCAATTTGAAGTGATTAAAAGGGATTAGTGAAGCACAGATATGGTTTTTTTATTCCAAAATGCCTCGAAGAAAAAAAATGGACACACCTAGTAAGAAACCATAAATCTCTACTATGACGGATGAAGAAGAGGAAGAAATGCAACATGATATATCAAAGTTACGAGACCAAGTGCAGCAAATTTCACTCTCGCAAAGAGTAACAAAAAATGAACTTGAAGCTAAGATGATTTTTTGAATAATGGTTTAAAATATGACATGGAAGCAATGGTGAATGCCAAGATATAATGTTTGAAGTATGGTTTAAAAACATAAATGAAAAGGGACCTAGAAGGTTTGACAAAGTTGCTACAAGAAATGCTTCCTAGTGGTGACAAGGTGTTCCTTGAAAATCATGTTAAGGAAAAAGGAAATACGAATTATGATTTTAGAGATTGCAATAGTGGTTTTAAGACTAGCCACATTCCAAAGATTGATATGAGGAATTTTGATGACAAGGATTCGCTAACATGGACACTACAAATGGAGCAATTCTTTGATCTACATGATGTGCCACACACACAATATGTACACATTGCATCTTTATATCTATAAAAAAAATAGTTTGTGTGGTATCAATGGCTTTGTTCTCATAAATGAATTGGCACTTGGACAATTTTTGTGGAAGAATTGGTAGCACATTATGAGGATACAAAGAGTAATACCATTTTTTTCCAATCGATAAATCTCAAAAAAAAGGGTTCAATGGTGGATAACATTGAGGAATTTCAAATATTGAATATAAAGGTAAATGATATTACAAAAGAGCATATGATTTTTTTCTTCATAGGGACTTTAAAGTATACCATCCAACATGAGGTTCACTTTTGGGAACCTAATTCATTGGAGAAGGCATTCAACGTGGCAAGGAAAGTTGAAAGAAAATTTTTTGCAACAAGGAAGTCTACTACTCACAACTATAAATATGGAAGTGTTGCTTCTCCTATCCTTCCAAAACCTACCGGGTTGACACCACATAAATTAGAGGAAAAAATATCAACAGGCCTTTATCACAATTGTGATAGAAAATACACTAAAGGTCATAAGCGTGTTGAAAAAAATTTACTTTACATTAATTGTGAAGAGGGGGAAGAAAATGAATAAGAAGCATCAAAAGAAGAGGATATACACCAAGAACCAACCCCATAAAATGAAGAAATGAATCCAACCATATCTTGCAATTCATTGTTAGGAATTAGCACCCCTCAAACTCTCAAGATAGAAGGATATATCAAGAATAAAAAGGTAATAGTGTTGAAAGATTCAGGTAGTACCCATAATTTTATTCATTGTAGGATAACTAAGGAATTGAATTGCTTTCTATATCCAATACTAGAGTGTTAAGTGATGGTTTCAAATGGAGGAAATATAAATTTCTCTGGAAAGTGCCATAATATCAAGCTAACAATGGGGGAATATGTATTGAATAGTCAAATGTTTTCCATGCCAATGGGTGGTGCTGATGTTGTACTAGGAGTCCAATGGTTACAATATTTGGGGATGATAGATTTTAATTTTCAAGAATTTTTCTTGATTTTTTTTTGGGAAATAAAGGAAAATGAATTAAGGGGTATCGCAGGGAAACCATGGAATAAAATCAAATCTTATGGCATGAAAAATATTTTTAAGAAATAACAACGAGGCATATTTTCACAATTATGCTCACTAGAGGTTCAAGCATCGAAATACTCTATTTCTCTAGATCTCCAGAATGTATTGGACAATCATTCCAACATATTTGAGATTCCCAAAGGCCTACCACCTATTCATGATTATGATCATGTTATTCAATTGATTCTAGGAAGTGCTCCTCCAAACATCAGGCCTTACAAATATCCCTATGCTCGAAAGAGTGAAATTGAGCGTATGTTTCATAAATTTTAGAGCTCGGTATAATTCAACCTATTCAACATTCTTTCTTTGCTTTAGTAGTATTGGTGCACAAGAAGGATGGATCATAGAGAATGTGTTTAGATTATAGGGATCTCAACAAGCTCAATATTAAATTTCCCATTCCTATCATTGATGAATTGTTGGATGAGTTACAAGAAAAAATTTACATTACCAAGCTGGATCTTCATTCATGATATCATCAAATTAGAATGAATATTGAAGACATTCTGAAAACAACATTCACAACTCATGAAGGTCATTATGATTTTTTTTTCATGCCTTTTGGCATTACTAATGCACCTTCCACATTTCAAGTTTTGATGAATTCCATTTTCAAACCCTTAGAAAATTTGTGTTAGTATTTTTTGATGCTATACTAATCTACAAAAAGTGTTTGAAAGACCATGTTTAACATGTGGACATGATGCTAAAACTATTGAAGGAGAAACAATTGTATGCAAAACTCTCCAAATGTTTCTTTGGAGTACAAGAGCTGGAATCTTTAGGTCATATTGTATCTCATGAGGGTGTTAAGGTGGACCCTACACAAATTAAACCCATTAAGGAATGGAAAGTCCCCACAACCCTAAAGTATATTCAGTGATTTGTTAGGATGGCAGGGTATTATCGCAAGTTTTTTAAGAATCATTGGAGAATAACAGTGCCTCTAACAACATTACTAAATAAATATGCATTTTCTTGGACTCCAAAAGGAACTAAGGCCTTTGAACATCTTAAAGAGGAAATGTACCAATTAGCACTATTATTAGCTACACTAGACTTCACAAAAACCTTTATTGTGGAATGTGATTCCTCAGGAATTGGAATTGGTGGTGTTTTAATGCAAGAAGGAAGACCCATTGGTTTTGAAATTTGTCCAATCAAGGGAAAGTATGAGAAATAAATGTTGGAAATACTACATACACTAAAGAAATGGAAACCTTACGTAATAGGAAGGCATTTCAAGGTAAATACAGTTCACGATAGTCTTAAATAATTTTTGGAACAAATATTATCTTCAAAAGAGCAACAAAAATTGGTCACAAAGGTGTTGGGTTATGAATTTGAGATGATTTACTAAAAAAGGAAGAAAAATGTTGTTGCAAATGCACTCTCAAGAAAGGATGAGGATGTAGAAGCATTGCTCTATGCCATTTCTATTATCCAAATTCATTGGATAACTAAAGCAAGGGATGAATGTAATAATGATGAAGAAGTGTCGAAACTCATTCAAAAGTTGCAACAATATCCCAATACATCTGATATATTTATTTGGAAAAATGATTCATTATGGTAAAAATATCGCTTATATCTTTGTAATAATTCCCAACTCAAACAAAAAATTCTTTCAGAATTGCACACCTCCCCCTTAGGAGGGCACTTAGGATTTTTAAAAACTTACCATAGGATCAAGTAGGAATTTTTTTGGGATGACCTTAAATATGATATTCAGAAGTTTATGGTTGAACGTTTGGTTTTCCAAAAAATTATATTTAATCTAATTAATACTCTGAGTCCGTTACAACCTTTAGCCATTCCAATTCAACATTGGGAGGAAGTATCAAAGGATTTTATCATAGGTTTACGCAAGTCTGAAGGAAAGAGTGTCATCATGGTGGTAGTTGATAGGCTTACCAAGTATGCACACTTTTGTGCATTATCTCATCCTTTTAAAGACAATACAATTGCTACTGTATTTATGGAAACAATTCAAAATCTACTTGGAAACCAAAAGATTATTGTAAGTGACATAGATCCCATTTTGAGTAGAAATTTCCGAACGAAATTGTTTTCTTTTCTTGGTACTCAGTTAGCTTATAGCTCATCTTATCATCCTCAATATGATGGGAAAACTGAGATAGTGAAAAAAAGTTTAGAAGGATATATTTGTTGCTTTGTATGTGATAAATAAATAAAATGGGTTAAGTGGTTACCTCTAGCTGAATGGTGGTATAACACTTCCTTCCATACTACAGAAAAAATGACCCCAATTATATCACTTTATGGATATCATCCACCGTCCATAACAACACATTTAGGAGAAAATTATAAGGTTCAAGAAGTGGAATATCATATCGAGCATCAACAAAAATTTCTCCAACTCTTAAAGGATAACCTCACTCTGGTGCAGAATCGAATGAAACAACAAGTAGATTAGCATCGCAGTGAAAGAATTTTTGATGTAGGTGACTAGGTATTTTCACAGATATAACCATACAAATAAATTTCCCTCAACCAAGCTAATAAGGATAATAAATTATCCCCCAAGTACTATTTTCCTTACAAGGTGTTGCAAAATATTGGTACTATGGCATACAAATTGGAGCTAATTGCATCTTCTCGAGTATACCCAATTTTCCATGTTTCATGCTTAATGAAGGTTATTGGTTATGAGCTCCTAGTTCAAACAATATTTCTAGAACTTGATGAAGAAGGAAAATAATATTTGATCCCGAAGCATTCATAGAAACAAGAACCCTACAACTACAAAATCGTTGAACTTTAGAGTATCTCATTAAGTGGAAGAACTTACCTGCTAAATATTCCACATGGGAGGATGAGAATTTTATACAGAAGTATACATAACTACACAAGCGTTGAGGACAATAATTTTTTGAAGGAGAGGGGAATGTTATGTCCCTATAGTACTAGTGTAGTCCCCTCTATTATTTTTGTTACTATAACCCCTTATTGTTATTTTTGTGCTCACGTATCCCCCATATTGTTATTTTTGTGCCCCATTGAAGCCCATTTTATTACTATCATGCCCTTACATTATTATTTCTATCTAGGCTCTAATTTAATTATGACCCCTTAGACTCCCATATATACCAAGGAGGTAATTTAATTTGTATAATTCAATAATTGTTCATTTATGTGGTGTAAATGAGGTCCCCCCATCGAAGAGGCTAATTTTCAAGTCGTTTATCTATCTTTTATTCTATTTTGTGATCTAGTTGCATAACAAAAGGATGGAAGCCTCAGGTAGCCAAATCTCCTACCTTAATGCCTCCTCCTCAACCCCAACCACAACTCCCTCAACAAAACCCACCTTAGCAATCTCAAATGTCCGCATAACCCAAATAATAAGTAGACAAAACATGTTTACCATGGGGAGACATATTATCCTTCTTATACTATGGAAATCGAAGAGATAAACCTTCAGTTTGGGAAGGTACTTCCACATGCTCACCCACCTTCTCCACCTGAATAACTTGAATAAGAGAAGGAAGATATTACCCCTCAAGCCAATGTAACTCCCTATACTAAAAGGTTGGTCCATCCTAAACAACGCACCCCAGAGGAGGCAAAAATTATGGGAGAATTGAAGAACTTGTGTGTTAAAATGCCCCTTCTACATGCCATCAAAGATGTCCCAATTTACAACAAGCTTATCAAGGATGAGTATTTCAAAAGGCCTAGGATAAGAAGAAGAGATGCCCCCACTATCAATGTTGTTGGGAAATTGTATGATATATTGCTTGGGAGGGTGATCTCCCCAAATTACTTAGATCTTGGTACCCTAGTAGTGTATGTGCACATTAATAACATTGTGGTCCCTGATAACTTGATTGACCTCGGGCCTGTAGTAAATTTTATGACCAAGGAGACTATGCTCAAGATCAACCTCCAAGGAGCTTTGAGGAAGACCACCACATTATTGTAGCTTGTAGATAGGTCCACAATATCCCTGAAGGAGTTATTGAGGATGTGATGGTATCTATCAACCCATGGGAGTATCCTATAGATTTCCTTTTCCTCCAACCCAAAAGAAAGTTTAATGGTTACCCTCTCATCCTAGGGAGACCTTGGTTGGCCACTATTTATTCCTACATTAGTTGCACGGCTGGGAGCATGACCATCAAGAATGGGCATCTCCCAAAGTAGCTTGTACTATATCCCCTTGATCAACATTATATTAAGCATGAATTAACCTTGTGGATATAGGACAGGGAAGAAGAATACTTTTATGATACATCCCTATACCTATTTTGTACACTAAACATTGTTTTAGGAGGGAGAAGTCTTGATGAAAATGACTTTATTGACCATATCTTATAGAATTAACCTCCCACTGTCATGCCAATTGATGAATTGGTGGAAGAATTCTTAGAAAAAATTGAGGGAAATCCATGGAATAATCTATGCTCTATTGGCCCTAATCTAGATCATGCCAATGTTGTGGAAATTAGCCCATCCATAACTCTAAATATCAACCCCTCTCTCTCAGCCAAGCAAGAACAGAAATTATGCATTGTGCTGAGGCAACATATTGATGCTTTTCCTTGGTATTATAAGGAAATGAAAGGTGCGCATCCCTTAATTTGTACTCATCATATATAAATCAAGGAACGATGAAAACTTATGTGCCAACCCTAGAGGAGGATGAATCCCTCCCTTAAGGATATTGTAAGAGAGGAATTACAAAATTTGTCGGATGCAAGGTTAATATACCCCATTTCAAATGGTGAGTGGCTTTACCCTATTATCATAGTCCCCAAAAATAATGGAAGTGGAGTATTTGAGTTGATTATAGAGAACTTAACAAGGCTACAAAGAAGGACCATTTCCCTCTGCCTTTTCTTGGTACTCTAAGGAAATGAAAGGTGTGCATCCCTTAATTTTTACTCATCATATATAAATCAAGGAAGGATGAAAACCTATGTGCCAACCTCAGAGGAGGATGAATCCCGCCCTTAAGGATATTTTAAGAGAAGAATTACAAATTTTTTTGGCTACAAGGTTCATATACCCATTTAAAACAATGAGTGGTTGTCCCCTCTTGTCATAGTCCCCAAAAAGAATGGGAAGTGGAGTATTTGAGTTGATTATAGAGAAATTAACAAGGCTACAAAGAAGGATCATTTCCCTCTACCTTTCATTGAATAATTCCTAAATGGCCTTGTATGAAAGAGATTCATTTCCTTCCTAGATGGATTTAGTGGGTATAACTAGATACAGATTAGCCCCGAGGAACAAGAAAAGAGCACATTCACATGTCCTTGGGGAAAATTTTTCCATAGAGTCCTTCCAATCAGTTTTTGTAATGCCCCTAATACCTTCCACAGGGCAGTTTTTAGTATCTTTGTTAACCTTGTTCATGACACTATTGAGATATACATGGATGAATTCACTCCTTATGGATGTGACTTCCAAGAAGCTCTTTCTAATATATGTAAAGTCTTAAAGAAATGCACTGAGATGAAACTTTCATTAAGTCCCGAGAAATATGAGTTTTTGATAAATGCATGGACTGTCTTAGGCCATTCCATATCCAAGGAAGGGATATAGGTTGACCCCAACAAAGTTTCCATTATCAAAAGGGTCCCTTACCATAAAAGAAAGGGATGTCAGAAGCTTCCTTGGATTGGACAGGTATTATAGAAGGTTCATTAAGGACTTTAGTAAATTGGTTTCACCCTTCTTTGGATTACTGGCTAAAGATTCAGACTTTTTTTGGATAGACAGATGTCAAGAGGCCTTTGAAGTATTGAAGGAGAATTTGACCACTACACCCATTCTTAGGGGCCCCAATTGGGCATTTCCTTTTGCATATGCAAACAAATGCATTAGATAAAGTTGTAGGAGCAAACGTAGGACAAGTCGAAGGAAAATTTCCCTATGCTATATATTTAATTAATAAGAACCTTTTTAAGGATGAACTTAACTATACAATCATGGAAAAGAAATCCTCATTGTGGTGCACTCTTTGAATAATTTTAGGCACTATATCACTATATAAAAAAAAATTATTTACACTAACCATGAAACCATTAAGTATTTAGTGAATAAACCTGATCTCAATGTTAGAATCATTAGATGGTTGTTACTATTGCAACAATTTGATTTAACTATTGTTGAAAAACCAGGGAAAGAGAATGTGGTGGCAATTTGTTTTCAAGACTAAACTTTCTTGTAGATGAGGAGATGATAGATGATCAACTTCCACATGAACATATATTTTTCATCTCAGTGGTATCTCCTTGGTTTGCTAATATAGCTAACTACTTGGTTGCTGGGAGATTCCCTCCTAATCTATCCTCCAGGTAGAAGAGAAAGATCATTAGGAAGAGTGCCCCGTTCACCTAGAATGGGGGAAATATCTTCAAGTTGGGGCCATATCAGATTTTGAGTAGATTTTTAAGAGAGGAGGAGGTCTTTGACATCCTCTTAGCTTGCCATGATGGACCTTGTGGGGGAAATTTTGCTGCTATAAGGACAACCTTCAATATTTTACAAGTTGGCTACTATTGACCTACTCTACATTAAGATGCAAATATGTACACTGATAGATGTGATGAATGCCAAGGGATGGGAAAGCCTACACCCAGGGATGAAATGCCCCTACAACCTCAAGTGACTCTGGAGCCATTTGAGAAATGGGGCATGGAATTCATTGGGCGTATTGATACCCCATAAGGGAAAAATAGGTACATCATTGTGTGCACTGATTAGTTGACCAAACAGTATGAAGCAAAGGAAGTGAAAGAAAAAATTGAGCATAAAGTGTTTGAATTTCCGAGTGAGAACATATTATACAAGTTTTGTTTTCCAAGGGAGTTGGTCACTGATAAAGACACACAATTCACCTTAAATTTGATTGAAGACATCATGGAGCAACACCATATCAAGCACAAGAAATCCATTACCTATTATCCTCAGGAAAATGGGAAAGTGGAGGTCACAAACCAATTCAGGTGGATATTGGCGGTCACTCGCCTATTCCACTTAGACCCACACCATTGTTTCTTTAATTTTTTCATATTCCTTAATTGTATCACAATTTACTATTTTTGGTAGTTTTTAGGGTCCTGAACTTCTACATATGTTTTGAGGCCCTAAACAACGTTTTTTGGAAAACAGAAAAATGTGAATGTTTGACTAACATTTGCAGTTGAAAGTTTCATTCCTCAAATAGATGTTTATAACTTGGTATCTTGTACATCAAATAAAGGTTGTATGCCAAAGTTACGACCATAGGAAGTTAATGTACCAATTTACCCCAACAAGGCCCACAATTTTGGTGCTTTATCTCCTAGGATTAGGTTTTTGGATGCTTAGGGTTTTCCATTGTTTCTCAATCATAAATAGGCCCACGCGCCTCATTGTAACACATTTCGGAGGCATGTAGCTGCCACATATCTTCTCATAGATAAGCTACCATCACCCAAGCTAGTTTATTTCCACTCTGTATGTGAGCATATTTCAGTTCTTTGATATTAATGAAATGAAGTTTTATTTATGTTGCATCTTTGAGTTTATGTTTATATTTGTATTCCATTGTGTTCCTATATAAGTGGATCACAAATAGAGCCCTGGAGAACATTTTTACCAAGGTTGTCAACAATAGCAGAAGGGGTTGGGTAGAATGACTTGTACAGGCCACTTGGGCCTATAATACCACTGAGAAAACCACTACTAGATTCACCCCATTCAAATTGTTCTATGGAAAGAAATCCTTGTTTTCCATTGAATTCAAGTATAATATGTTGAGGATGTCAATGAATTTGAATGTGGACCTCACTAAAACACAACAAGAAAGGTTGCTTCATCTCAATTTCTTGGAAGAGTTCAGATTGTAGGCTCTCTTACACACTGAGGTAGTCTAGCTATAGAGGAAGATGTGGCATGATGTAATACCCTCCTCCCCCATTTACCCAAGTTAACCGATCCGTTGGGGTAAACATGTGACGAGTGGCTACTGATATGATTCAACCACCTAGGTCACATTAAGGAAGTGGAACCGACAAAACAAAACCAAATTGATCATCCACATAACCAACAAAACCTCCAGGAGCTACCCCACCTTTCCAAGTGACCAACCCCTGAAGAAAATCAACAATTCAAGCTCTTATAGCTCCAGTCACTCCATTGCCAAGCCCTCCATGATACCATGGGTCCCAATCGCTCCCATGAGCCTACCTGAGTGCAACCATGGCATTTTTTTCTAGTGATATACCAGCGACTGCAAGATTTAAGGTTGAATTATTTGGCTAGGACCTAGTCAATACACATAACTTCATGAAATTTAGAGAAATAAAATGAAACATAGAGACAACAATGCCAATGCCAATTATTGAACATAGACTTCATTGGACCCCTAGTAGTGATGGCGGGCATTTCATCAAACATGTCACAAATGTGCATTCTATAGGTTTAAACAACATATCTAAGCATAAGGGTCTCATATTTATATGAGAATTTCTAAGAAGAATTAGTGACATATCACATTAGTTGCAGTATCATCTATTAGGTCATATTTTCATTGTTCATTCATTTACAAATCAAAACATGATGAAAGCCATACATAATCATTGTCATAAAACATTCTCATAACCAACATATAACCAAAAAAAATTATAAGGATACAACAACCATAGAATCCACATATAAAATAGTAAATTTTCACATAAAATACCAAGGAGAAGAAAATTGTATTGATGAACGCAAAATTCAACCTGGTATGGGACTACCACATTCCACCCAACCATAGATTGGCTGAGCCAAATATCTCTTCACCCAATCACCCCTGTGTCATATTCCAAGCATTAATGTGGGAATTAAAACCAAAAGAACCAACTAGGGCTTCCCGAGGCTAAACCACCTCACCCTCATCAATAGAACCAGGCTGTACCACTGTCCTCACCAGATCACTAGGCCATAAACAAGAATGAATGCACCTAAATTGTGAGGAATTTTTCCATCTAAACCTCTCAGATTTACCGTGTATCCTTCCATTACTGGTTAAGGGATTGCTAGGACTACGAGGTCTCCACCCTCTAGGTTTTAGCATGTATCCCAACAAGGGATTCCTAGGACCAATCAAGGGTACCACCACTAAGCTTTACCATGTATCCTCCCATTCATCGGTTAAGAGATTCCTAGGCTTAATCAAGGTGTTCACATCCAAGCTTTACTGTGTATCCCATCTCATGATTCTTAGGCCTTGTGAATAATCTCGAGACCACTCCACTTAGTTTCGAGTCCATCTGGAAATCCAGCGCAACCAAAACATGAAAACACCATCACACCATGGATATCCTAAAATGGAAAGGAAAGGCTAAAGAACATTGTCACACCTGGAAAAAACAATGCCAATGAAAACAAGAGAACCAATAACACATATGCATAACCATGCATGCAAAATATAGCAAGGAAATCATACATGAAAATCGATAAATACAAGTAAAACCATTGTAGATACTTGATCCTACTCTTCCTTGATTGATCTTTGCTTCCTCTTTTCCTTCTTTTCCTTTCTTGATCCATAGCTGAAATGCTCCAAGAAAACTCAAAGTGTCCAAGAGTGTGTGAGAGAGAGAATAGAGAGAGAATTCCAAAACAAAACTGACCAAAATCCACGAATTGATCCTCAAAATCCTTTTTATTAATGTGGCCTCTATTTTCTTCACTTTCCATTATTTTTCCTTCATTTTCCTCCTGACATGCAACTTGTGACCATTCACCTTCCTTTTCTCCTAATTTCCATAATTTTCATAAATAAATTTCCAAAAATTCCATTTTTCCATTCCAAATTCCTTTTCCATATGCCCTTGCCTTCACATTTGCCAATTTTCTTAGCCATAATAAACCAAATGAGCATTCACACTAGGTTGTTTTTTCCCAAAATTCAACTTGGAATAAGTCTCCCATAACTGTGGTTATTATTTTTTCTTTATTAATTTTTTTTACATGGAATAATTTCCACAAGGGCTGTTACACATGATAAACATATTAGGGAGAGTTTTTTCAAGAGGGCATTTGGGCCCTCCTGTATGATTCAAGGTTCAAGGATTTCAAAGGAAAGTTAATGACAAGGTAGTTGGTCCCCTATCTAGTGGAAAAATGTTATGAGAATGGATCTGTCAAACTAAGAACAATTGATATGGAAGGAATTCCTTTGTTGGTTTTACTAGTGCAAGGAGATGAATTTTTATTGGGGTCCCACAACTCTCATATCATCCAACCTCCTATCAACAAAAGATATATATATATATATATATATATATATGATCCAGGTGGATTAAACAAGTACAAGTACAAGTGGCTCAGCATAGAGGGCTCAAAAATAAAAGTGTTCAGATTGTTCTCGAACTAGCTTCACGTTGAAGATCTCATCATCCTGATCGTGGTGGTGCGAACGATTCGTAAAACTGAGCTCATATGTGAAAGTTAGGAGCAGTCAAATTTTTGAGTTGACTTGGTGAGTGGGCAGCCTTGAGGAGGATGCAAATTGGACCAAACTAGGCCACCGGATTCTGACCAACCCAGGCCAGATTCCGGGCGAAATTGTCGCCTACTTAAAAGCGCTCCTTCGGTCCAAAACCGAATTTTCAAAAAGAAAAATTTTGTTTTAAAAGAAAAAAAAAGCATTTCAAATCAAAACAAATATATATGTATGGGCTGGCGAGCCATGACCCCCGTTAAACCCCATGGAATTCCCCAACCAACGTTTGTTAACGTTGAAACATATAACTAAAGTATATGTTATATATGTATTATAACAAACCACATTTAAAATATATGTTATGCCACCATTTATAGCATATGATGTCGAGGTAGTTGGGTGGGCCACCCAAGGTGAGTCTGAACCCTCCCAAATTCAAACAAAAACGCGACCAGTTAAAAACTAAACGCAGATTTTTTGGGGGAGGCAAGATTTGATCCCCCGACCTCCCCTTGACCATTTGCCCATTTTACCACTAGGCCAATGACCTATTCCTTGATTATTCTACCCATTAAAATATATTTAAACACTCAATTACACAATGAGCCGGGGCCAGGAGAGCAGGAGTGCGCGCACAAATTCTAAGGTTTATTATTTATTTATTGCTGGGCATGGGGAAGCCAAGCATGGAGGAGTAGGATTTTGCAAAAGACTAATGTTATTTTGCAGCCAAGTGTGGGCACAAAATATGAGGAGATGCACGGATTTGAATATTTATTTGTAGGTACATTTCTTCACGCAAATCAAGGAGATGGAACCATGAGCCAGAAAAGAGCCAGATGGAACCTTGATTGAGCCCCATTTTCAGGAGGGAAAATTTTTTAATTTGTCCAAATGGGACAAATTTTTTGTCGTTTTTGCACTACTCGATGCCATGAGTCTGATGGCGTTCTTAGTTTCTTCATTTGAGTTTTCGATTTTTCATCCACTTTTGGAAGTGGGTTATGCAGGTGTCAGATTTCCACAAGTGAGCAGTTGTTTTCACATTTTTCGATGCCACAAGATTGATGGTGTTTTCAGATTCAACCGCAGAGCAGCTCAGCCATAAAAAAATTTCAACATGAGGTATATGATGTGAATTTCATGTAATTATTCATTTGTTTCTCTTTGAGATGCATTATGTCTTACAGATCTCAGTTGATACATGAGTCGTGGGATCTTGCCTTATTTTTTTATTGATGTACTTTCAGCTATGGTTTTGTGTTATGTATGAGATCCCTTTTATGCCATATTGGTAGGATGCTCAATTTCATATGTGTGTTGTTTTAGATCCCTTATTTTTCCAAGATTGGTGGGATACTCATAGTTATTACATATGAACTATTGTCATACTGATAGGAGTATTTCTTTATGTATGAGAGTTTTGCAGTGGAACATCTCTTAAATAAGTCCAGCCACTCCTGCGTGAGGGCATTTTTCCTTGTATTTCATAGGAAAACACATCCATGTACATCTTCTTTTACAACACATAATGCAGCGGCCTACACCATCTTGACACCAAGGCTCGGAGATGTAGTCCCTCCTGGATGAACTCCATTATCAAACGACATGTTCTTATGATTGCTGATCTTGAAATTTATGCTCCTCTTATTTACAGCTACAATTGTTCATTTCAGTTCATTAACATCTTAATTAAATGCAATTCTAATTATCAGCTGAAGTAAAAGGTCTTGGTTAAGGGTATCAAGAATTTACCCTGGATCAAGTGGTATCAGAGCAGGTATTCTTGCTGATTGGACTACAGGCGTGAACATTGAATGTTTTCTAAGTTGAGCCATGGAGAATGTCAAGGAAATGTACGAAACCATGCTCAGGGTGTCCGAGAAATCGAACATGTTGTACGAAAAGCAGCAGAGAACGAAGAATTGAAGACCCTCCTACACGAAGAGAAAGAGGAAAAACATCAGTTGCAACTTCAATTGCAAGCCACAACAAAAGCATGGGAATATTTGAAGTTCAAAAATGAAATTCTGTAAGAAAATCATGATGCCTTGAAAGCATTCCTACAGAAAGAGAAGGAGGAGAAGCAGCAGTTGCAGCTTCAGTTGCAAGCCATGACAGAGGCGTGGGAAGGATTAAAGCACAAAAACAAAATTTTGCAAGCAGATCATGATGCCTTGAAATCATTCCTACAGAAAGAGAAGTAGGAGATGCAACAGTTGCAGCTTTAGCTACAAGCCATGTCAGAGGCATTGACGGAAGTGAAGCGCAACGAAGGCTTACAACAACTTTCTTCATCTGTTTCACAATCAACACCTAAGGTAAACAATGTTGATTTTTCTTTAGTTTCTTCACATGATATAATTTTAGTTGGAAGTATGGAGATGCCAATTGTAGGAACCGACATGAGACTCCTCACCAAGATGGGGTATAGAGGAGGAGGAATTGGCATTCGTGGCCAAGGCATAACCAAACCATTGGAGGTTTTGAAGCGACCTTGTTATGCAGGTTTGGGGTACACTGATGAAGGATGTTCGAAAGACATCAAGAGAAAAAAGATAATGATGAACTCTCCAAGGAAGAGGAATGATGGGGACACTTCACCATCATTCCATGGCAATGCACGTTGCAGTGAAGGAACTGAGGTGAGCTCCCATCATTATGATCGCACTAGAGACCACCCCAGAAGGTATACTAGGTCTCATTATTCCAGAGTGCATTTTGATTATAAGAATGTTGATAACCACGGTCGTAAAATATGGCATCGTAAAACTTGTTATATTTGTGTTTTAAATAACCATGTGATTTCTGAGTGCTAGAAGAGGATGGAAACATAAAGGAGGAAGAGGCATGAAAAGCCTTCTCCCCAACAGGAAAAGAAATCGGTTAAGCAGGTTTGGAGGAAAAAGAACTTTTGCACCCATTGTGACCGAAGTGGCCACCAAAGAGCCACATGCTGGAAAATTCATCTAGAGCAGTGCCTTAAAGAGAAAGCACCTGTGCATACACCAGTTGAAAGAGATGATTGACAAGCAAGTTGTTAGGTCCCTATATTACTAAAACAAAAGATTCTTCTGGAATTTCACACTTCTCCTTTAGGAGGACACTCGGGATTTTTAAAAACTTACCACAGGGTGAAGAAAGATTTTTTTTGGGATGGCCTTAAATCTGATATTCGAAAGTTTGTGGCGGAATGTTTGGTTTTCCAGCAGAATAAAGTGGAAACAATTAAGACCCCAGGACTTCTACAACCTTTATCCATTCCATGTCAACGTTGGGAGGAGATTTCAATGGATTTTATCACAGGTTTACCTAAGTCCGAAGGAAAGAGTGTCATCATGGTGGTAGTTGATAGACTTACCAAGTATGCACACTTTTGTGCATTATCTCATCCATTTAAAGCAAGTACAGCTGCTACTACATTTATGGACACAATTCAAAAGCTACATGGAAACCCAAGGGTTATTGTGAGTGACAGAGATCCCATTTTTACTGGAAATTTTTGGACAGAGTTATTTTCTTGTTTGGGTACTCAATTAGCTCATAGCTCATCTTATCATCCTCAATCCGATGGTCAAACTGAGATAGTAAATAAATGTTTGGAAGGATATCTTCGTTGTTTTGTATCTGATAAACAAACACAATGGGTCAAGTGGTTACCTCTCGCTGAATGGTGGCATAACACTTCCTTCCATACTGCAGCAAAAATGACCCCATTTATGGCACTTTATGGATATCATCCACCATCCATCACATCATATTTAAGGGAAAATTCGAAGGTTCAAGCAGTGGAAGATCACATCGAGCATCCGCAAGAAGTTCTCCAACTCTTAAAGGATAACCTGAATTTGGCACAAAATCGAATGAAACAACAGGCAGATCAACATCGTAGCGAGAGAAGTTTTGATGTAGGAGATTGGGTATTTTTACTGCTACAACCATACAAACAAATGTCCCTCAAGCAAGCAAAGAAGGATAATAAATTATCGCCAAAGTACTATGGTCCTTACAAGGTGTTGCAAAAGATTGGTACCATGGCATACAAATTGGAGCTTCCTGCTTCTTCGCGAGTACATCCAGTTTTCCATGTTTCATGCTTAAAGAAGGTTATAGGTGAAAATCTTCCAGTTCAAACAGTATTGCCAGAACTTGATGGGGAAGGGAAAATCATATTGGAACCTGAAGCAGTCATGGAAAAAGAACTCGACAACTACGGAATCGATCAATTTCAGAGTATCTCATCAAGTGGAAGAACTTACCCACTGAAGATTCTACATGGGAGGATGAGAATTTTATACAGAAGCACCCGGAGCTACTCAAGTGTTGAGGACAACACATTTTTGAAGGAGAGGGGCATGTTAGGTCCCTATATCACTAGTATAGTCCCTTATTATTGTTAGTGTAACCCCCTTATTGTTATTATTGAACCCTTGTAACCCCCATTTTGTTATTATTGTGCCTTAAATTATTATTGTTAGGTCGGCTAGGATTACATTGTGGCCCACTAGGATTACATTATGGCCCCATGGACTCCTATATATAGAAAGGAGGTTTTGTGAATTATATCATCCAAGAATTGTTCACTTATGTAATGTATTGGAGGTTGCCCCCTCGAAGTGGCTTATTTCTAAGGCGTTCATAACTCTTTTCTTCTATTTTTGGAGCTGGTTACACAACACAAGTTCGCCACATGGAACTGATCCACTTGCTTTAATAAGTGAAAATTGGTTCTTTTAGATTGTTTTTTTTTCTAGAGATGTTAAGCTTGTCACGACCATGTTTATAAATCATTTGTCACATTTTTATTATGAAAGTGATGATGTGTTTCCATCACTCATTTAAGAGACCATGATATTTTTTTGGCCCTGTTTTATAAGTCGTGTGTTGGACCTCTTTCATGTAAAAGTGATGATGTGTTGCCATCACTTTGAGATGCGACGATTATGTTTTGGTCATGTTTTATGAGTCGTCTGATGCATTTGTTTCATGTAAAAGTGATGAGGAATTTTTCCATCACTTTGAAATGCGAAGATGAGGTCTGGTCTTGCAATTTTTTTGAGGTATGATTTCCTTTTTGTTGTAAACTTGACCACCGAGTACATGTTATAAAATTGTGGCAAGTATGGAAATATTTGGGTCATTGTTGGTCATATTGAGAATGTAATGTTCGTTGCAGCTTTAGGAAGGTGTTGGCATTCTGATTCCAAAGGACGGAAGTGAAGGAGTCTTCAAAAGATGTGCCTTTCACACATTTGTGCCACAACAGTTGCAAGTGTTGGCTTTGCATCTTGATTCTGAAGTATGTGAGGTGAAGGAGTCTTCAAGGGATGTGCATTTTTAGACTTTGCATTTTCGCAGTTGCAAGTGTTGGCTTTGCATCTTGATTCCAAAATACGACAGATAATGGAATCTTCAAGAGATGTGCCTTTCACACATCTGTGCCACAACAGTTGTAGGTGTTGGCTTTGCATCTTGATTCCGAAGTACGTGAGGTGAAGGAGTATTCAAGGGATATGACTTTTCAGACATTTTCATTTCCGCAGTTGCAGGTGTTGGCTTTGCATCTTTATTTTGAAGTACGAGAGGTGAAGGATTCTTCAAGGGATGTACCTTTTCAGACATCACGTTGCAGCAGTTGTAGATGATGGCTTTGAATCTTGATTCCAAAGTACGAGAGGTGAAGGAGTCTTCAAGGGATGTGCCTTTTTAGACATCACATTGCAGCAGTTGTAGATGATGGATTTTCATCTTGATTCTGAAGTACGAGAGATGAAGGAGTCTTCAAAGGATGTGCCTTTTTAGACATCGCATTGCAGCAGTTGTACATGATGGCTTTACATCTTGATTTCGAAGTACACTAGGTGAAGGAGTCACATGGGGATGTGCCTTTCAACGAAATTTGCAGACAAGTTGATGATAGGTAAATCTTGAAGCTTTTGGAGGACCAAAAGCTCCTCAGTGGGGAGGAATGATCCAGGTGGATTAAATAGGTACAAGTACAAGTGGATCAGCATCGAGGGCTCAAAAATCAAAGTGTTTGGATTGTTCTCAAACCAGCTTCACGTTGAAGATCTCGTCGTCCTGATCGCGGTGGTGCGAATGGTTTGTGAAACTGAGCTCGTATGTGAAAATTAGGAGCGGTCAAAGTTTCAAGTTGACTTGGAAACTAGGCAGCCTTGAGGAGGACGCAAATTGGACCAAACTAGGCCACCAGATTTTGACCAACCCAGGCCAGATTCCGGGCAAAATTTTTGCCCAGTTAAAAGCACTCCTTCGGTGCAAAACTGAATTTTCAAAAATCAGCATTTTGTTTTAAAAGAAAAAAAGAAGAAGGAGGTGGCAGGAAACCAACCCCACCACCCCACCTTCGCATTATATTCCAAATCAAAACAAATATATATGTATGGGCTGGCGGCCCATGACCCCCGCCGGACCCCATGACATTCCCCAACCAACGTTTGTTATCATTGAAACATATAACTAAAGTATATGTTATATATGTATTATAACAAACCACATTTAAAATATATGTTATGCCACCATTTATAACATATGTTTTTGGGGTATTTGGGTGGGCCGCCCAAGGTAGGGCCGACCCCTCCCAAATTCAAACAAAAATGCACCCAGTTAAAAACTAGACGCGGATTTTTTGGGGGAGGCAGGGTTTGATCCCTCGACCTCCCCTTGACCATTTTCCCATTTTACCACTAGGCCAATGACCTATTCCTTGATTATTCTTCCCATTAAAATATATTTAAACACTCATTTACATAGTGCGTCGGGCGCAGGAGAGCAAGAGTGTGCACACAGATTTCGACGTTTATTATTTGTTTATTGCAGGACATGGGGAAGCCAAGCATGGAGAAGGAGCATGATTTTGCAGAAGATTAATGTTATTTTGCAGCCAAGTATGGGCACAGAATCCGAGGAGATGCACGGATTTCAATTTTTATTTGCAGGTACAATGCTGCACGCAAATCAAGGAGGTGGAACCATGAGCCAGAAAAGAGCCAGGTGGAACCTTGATTGAGCCCCATTTTCAGGAGGGCGAAATTTTGACTTTGTCCAAATGGGAGAAATTTTATGTTTTTCTTGCACTACTCGACGCCACGATTCTGATGGCGTGCTTAGTTTCTTCATCTAGGTTTTCGATTTTTTATCCACTTTTGGAAATGGGTTATGCAGGTGTCAGATTTCCACAAGTGAGCAGTCATTTTCACATTTTTCGATGCCACAAGATTGATGGTGTTTTTAGATTCAGCCGTAGAGAAACTCAACCTTCAGAAAATGTCAGCATGAGGTATATGATGTGGATTTCATGTACTTCTTCATTTGTTTCTCTTTGAGATGCATTATGTCTTGCAGATCCTTGTTGATACATGAGTCATGGGATCTTGCCTTGTTTTGTTATTGATATACTTTCAGCTATGGTTTTGTGTTATGTATGAGATCCCTTTTATGCCATATTGGTAGGATGCTCAATTTCATATGTGTGTTGTTTGAGATCCCTTGTTTTTCCAAGATTGGCGGGATACTCATAGTTATTACATATGAACTATTGTCATACTGATAGGAGTATTTGTTTATGTATGAGAGTTTCGTAGTGGAACATCTCTTAAAGAAGTCCCACCACTCCTGCGTGAGGGCATTTTTCCTTGTATGTCATAGGAAACACATCCATGTACATCTTCTTCTTACAACACATAATGCAACGACCTACACCATATTGACACCAAGGCCTGGAGATGTAGTCCCTCTTGGATGAACTCCGTTATCAAACGACGTGTTCTTATGATTTCTGATGTTGACATTTATGTTCCTCTTATTTACAGCTACAATTGTTCATTTTAGTTCATTAACGTCTTAATTAAATGCAATTCTAATTATCAGCCAAAGTAAAAGGTCTTGGTTAAGGGTATCAAGGATTTACCCTGGATCAATATATATATATATATATATATATATATATATATATATATAATAAAATGAAAATATCCCTAGGTGAAAACCTCCTTTGAGGCACGTGGGGTAGGACTGCAGATAGAAAACCTCTTCAAAGGAAGTTTATTGGTATCAAAAAAGGAGAAGCAAAAACAAAAAAATAGAGAGAGAGAGAACAAGAAGGAAAAAATGAAACTAAAGGAGGAAGAAAATAGAGGTAAATGAGCCCTTACACTAGTTCTGCTAACAATTTTCTTTTGCAGGGTTCCAACCATAGTTAAGGGGACAACAATTGAAGGAAAGGGGCCCACATTCCATTTATCCATCTCCAAAACTATCCTCCTGAATTTCCTCCATCATTCCACCCATCTCCCTATACCCCTCCATCATCAAGAAAATAACTACACTCAATTATGTCTCAATCCTACAATGCTACAATATTGTCTAGAGCTGCTACAAGATTGACCAAAATTGCTATATGATTGAGATCATCCCAAGGAAAGGGTTAAAAAATCATGTTTTCCTTTGGGAAATGATAGGAGAGGTTCCCACACACCTCCTTAACCTCTCACCCACACCATTTAACCACCTTCCCCTCCAAAACTCCACCTCTGTTCATAAAAAGACCCTATTTTCACCCATTCTTCACAAGCTTCCACCATCATCAAAGTTTCCAATCCATGTCCATAGGATTACCATTAATTATCCAAGTTATTGAGCATAGGTTTTAACCTTGAAACACCCATTATTTATTACACCAAGAGAACTTCTCAGTGCACACATACTTCGAAAATGCATCTATAACATTCTTCAAAGTGTCCAACAACTCCTTTTTATCCTCAACCATTTCTCTCACAAAGTGATACTAAACATCAATGTGCTTTGTCTTTGAATGATAATTAGGGTTATTAGCCAAGAAAAATTCACTTTGGATATCACAGTCTATCCTTATAGCTTGCTGCACCAACCCATACTTGAACACAATCTCTACAACCAAAATAATTCCTTACTTGCATGAGTGGATGCAATGTATTCAACCTCTGTAGTTGAAAGAGCCACTACAGACAGACTTTTTCTCATCGAATTGAATGCTCCTCTAAATACGTTAAACACATACCCACTTGTATATCTTCTCTAATCTAGATCACCAACCCAGATTGCATCAAAAAAGGCACAAATATCCAAAACTCTATCCAATCTTGGTCTTCCCTGGTAGCACAAACCATAATCACTAGTGCCACACAAATACTTGAAAAAATGCTTCACTGCTGTTCAATGCTCCTTCCCTAGTTTTTACATAAACCTACTCAAAACTCCCACTGCATGTGAAATGTCTATTCTAGTACATACCATTGCATACATCAGGCTACCCACTGTACTTGCATATAGAACACGGGACATGTCCTATTTTTCTTCTAGTGTCTTGGGACACTATTCAACATATAAATTTACACATACAGGAATAGGAACCTTCACCGGTTTACTGTCCTGCATATTGAACATATGCAATATTGTCTCGACATACTTCCTCTGGTTTAACCAAATTTTCCACTTTTGCTGATATCGTTTAATTTCCATGCCCAAAATGTAGTTTGCAGCACCAAGATCCTTCATGTGGGATTTGGAGAACATTTGGGTCTTCAAATCCAAGATAATTTCTTTATCATTTCCAACTAGTAACATATCATCCACATGCAAGACCAAATAAATATCACGATCACCAATTAATTTAAAATACACATAATGATCCTCTTTTCTTATGGTGAAGCCAAGTCCTCATATATATGTATCAAATTTCTGATACCACATCCTTGGTGACTATTTTAACCCATACAAAGACTTTTTTTAACCTGCATACTAGTTCTTTCTTACCCTTCACTGTAAATCTTTTAGTTTTCTTCATGTAGATCTCCTCTTCCATATCCCTGTGAAGAAATGTTGTCTTCACATCCATCTGTTCTACCTCAATATCAACCGCAAGAACAAAAAATACAAATAATCTAATAGAAGTTACATTGGAAAGAGGAGAAAAATTATCACCAAAATCAATTCTCGACACCTGGTAATAACCTTTTGCTACCAACCAAGATTTGTATTTCTCCACTTAGCCTTTTTCATTCTTCTTCTTTTTAAAGACCCATTTTCTTCCAATGGGTTTCCTTCTAGCTGACAACTCCACCAGATCCCATGCCTCATTTTTGTACAAGGATTCCATTTCATCAACCATGGCCTCCTAAAGTTTTCCATCCTTTGAATTCAATGCCTGCCTCACAGTTCTGGGATCATCATCAGTGATAAATAAAGAAAAATTTGAACAAAAAGCAGATGGACTATACCTTTCTGGCTGCCTTCTTTCTCGAACAAATATTCTCACAACTAGAGTTTATGGCTCTTCCTCTTCTAATTATTATTCTGCTCTAGAGTTTGATTCTTCCTTCTTTAGCTCAAAATATATCTTCTCAGATTACTCTGGTAGGAATTCATGTTTAACAACATATTTCACCTCTCTAAACACCACATCTCGGTTGTATGCAACCTTCCTTTTTTTTGGGTTCCAAAGCTTATAATCTTTTAAACCATCCTTATACCCAATAAAGGTGCACCTTTTAGATTTACTATCTAACTTGGTTCTTTTATCCTTTGGAACATGTATATATGCATCGCAACCAAATATCCTCAGATGTGAAAGAGAGGGTTTCTTACCATCCCATACCTCATGTGGATTCTTATCCTCCAACGCTAATGAAGGTGATATGTTAACAAGGTAACATGTAGTCTCCCCACCTCTGCCTATAATTCCTATCCTAACCTGACACCATTGAGCATTCTTCTTGCCTTTTCCATCAACGTATTGTTCATTCTTTCCGCAACTCCGTTTTTCTAAGGTGTGTATGGAGTATTCTTCTTCCATGATATACCAGACTTCTTACAAAAATCTTCAAATTCAATTTTACAGAATTCACCACCATTATCTGTCCTCAACACCTTTATCTTCTTCTTTGTCCAGTTTTCCACCAGAGCCATAAATGATTTAAACTTGTTAAAGAGCTTATATTTCTTCCCAAGGAAATATATCCATGTATTCATTGAGATGTCATCTATAAATGAAACATAGTACACATAATTACCCGGTAATGGAAACGACACAGGTCTAAACACATCATTTTGGACAAGCTCTAATATCTTGTTCGCCCTCTTAGCACTAGAATGTAAACTCACTTGATTTTGCTTCCCATATACACAGTGTTCACAGAAATCCAAATACAAAGAGAAATTATACATACCTTATACCATACCATTACCATGCAGTATTTGAAAACCTTTCTCTCCAATATGTCCAAGGCTTTGATGCCATAACATGGTATTTTATCCAGAGACTAATAGGCTTTCTGCTCCACTTTCAGGAACCACAGAAAAATTTCACCCATCAATAACAATGCTACCCAGAAGCTTTTGTATAGTTCCAATATGAAATCCCCACATCAATACCAGTGCTCCCTGAACCATCTTTCAGGTATATTTCTTGAACATTGTTTTTACACCTGCATCATCCATCTTTCTTACAAAAATATGATTTATGGGAAATACAAGAATATGCAGAACATCAGGAAGTTCTCTAATGCTTCCACCTTGAAACTTCAACTTTAATTTTCCACGTTCGATGATTCTATAATTCCTATAATACCCTAATAATACATCACCACCATCATACTTCTCATATTCACAGAACCACTTCCTATGGGGAGTGAAGTGAAAAGATGCACCCGAGTCAAGAAACCATGCCTCATGATCTACAAGTGTATTTGAATAAGAAGCCAAGTACACATACCCACCTTCATTTGAGGTGGTTTTTGCCTCTGCAGAAGGAGCATCATTAGATCCCTTTCCTTTCTCAGGAGCTTTATATCTACAGTCCTTTTTGAAGTTCCCTTCCTTTCCACATTTCCATCACACCTTTACAAGCTTTACTAGAGATTTAGATCTCCCACTAGAATTTTTTTTTTTTTAATGTTCTGATACTGTCCTCATACAGAAAATGCACCTCCATTCTAGCCCTCCATATTTTTCCATCTCATTTCCTCTGACAAAAAGGATGAGACAATTTCAACAAACTTCAAGGTAGTTGTATTATTATCTATTGAAACAACCAAACTATCCCATGAATATTGTAGAGAGAAAAACAAACTAATGCACTTACATTCATTTGAGATTTTAATATCAATACATAACAATTGACTTCCCATAGTATTCAAGGCGTTCAGATTCTCTCTCACAGAGTCTCCATCCTTCATCCTCAGGTTATACAACTTTTTCTGTAGGAACAGTTTTTTCACCAGAGACATGTATTGATACGAAGTCCCTATATTATCCCACAAAGCATTCAATGTAGCTTCCCCAAGTACATTCAACAACACTGAATATGAGATACACAAAAATATTGTGCTCTTTTCTTTTTGATCCAACTTCACCCAGTCTTCATCTGACATTGCCATTGGTTTAATACCGAAATATATGACACAATCCAATGATCTTTATCCACTAGTAGATCCTCAATATTGAGCTTCCACAACTCAAAACTTTGACCATTAAATTCCTCTATCTCTATCTTTCCACTGCTCACCATCTTCTTTCACTGCAAGAATTAATCTCACATATCTATCACTGAACAAGGTCTACCATAGGATCGATAAAAAACCCTTAGCAACAAATGAATCCCCTTGAAGATGAAACAACTTTGATACAAAATGTAGGTTTTAACCCTATACATAAATTATCTATAAACGAATTCTTAAAACCGAAAATAAAAAATAGCAAGAGAATAAAAACATAAAACATATATACAAATAAATTTTCCACTGGATCCAAAAACCATGACTACTAGCTTGATTTTTCATTAAATTCCTTTCAATGTTACAACACACATATATACATGGTGAAGCATTCATAAAACCCAATCCATTAACCCTGTATTATAATATAACCTTAGTTCCCTTGACTAGATCTAAAAAATACCATGGACATAAAACATCATGCCCAAAATCATGTGGAAAACCCATGCACAAAATCATAGGTAGGTCCGCCCACCTAATATAGGGCCCAAAAACATTTTCCTGGGGTGCTGCCCCCAACCCCGTACCGGGGGGATAACCCCCCCCCCCCCCCCCCCCCTCCTTGCAAACCTCCCACACAAGGGGGGCTACGTTCCCCCTGTGACCCCCCTGCTATGCCTGACGCATGGGGATAATTGTGGAAATAATATAACACACACCCAACACTGAGTGAATTTAATGAAGGTAGTTATGGTTTTAGAAGGGGCTTTGTGACTGCTACAGGAAAGAAACCAATCCTATAGAAGTTTGCACAAACCCTACAGAACTAGAGGCAAAGAATTTTTACAGCTCTAGAATGAATATTTAGCCATCCTTAAGCATCAAGAGGTCACCCTTGATATCTGAAGAAGCCATACCATCCTTGAAATGCAGCTACAATGTCACTAATCCACTTAAGTAACAACTAATAAATCATTGGAATAACCTGCATAACAAAATAAAATTTCATAGTAAAAATCCTATAAGAAAATTTCAGTAAAATGTTTTTTTTTGAATGAGGGCTAATGCATGCAATAAATATCATGGACGATAGCACCTTCAGATACCAACATATTGATCACTAGTTTAACAACATGCATGTATCTACAATAAATTGACATCATAGGTAGGATCAGGTATGACACTTATCGCCTCTTCCCTTAAGCGTATATTGGTTCAAAAAATGCTTTTAGTAATGAGGAATGAGTTTTTACGGGCTGGAGGTGGCCAGTAAACTTGGCCACCGTCAAATAAAATTTTTTAGTTCACTCATCCTTCCAGCAACGTGGAAAATTCAGAGCAAGAGGGTGATAACTATAAGGAATGGGGCCAACGGTTCAAAAACAAAATATTTGTAGGGGCTAACTCACCAAGTGCGCTGAGCCCATTACCAAGAAAGGAAATAAAAGGACAATCCCGACTCCATTTTCTAATTCCCAAAACCATTAGAAAGGTATACTAACACATGAAAGGTCAAGATAGATACAACCAAAGGTTCCCTAGAGTACTACAGGGGAGCTACAAAGTTGATTTTCAAGTTCTACATGATAGGGAGCAGGTGCTATAGGGTCAAACACAGTTTCTACAAGATTGCAGAGCAAGTTTTATAGGATCAAGCCGAGAAGTGAAAGAAGATATGAATAAATGAGAATATTCCTCCAAACAACCACAATAATAAGGAAAAAATCCAAGGAGGGATAATTGACATCTTTTCTCCTTACCCACAATACAATTATTAAGTGGAATTTTACCTATACAAACATTCTGTAGAAAACCCCTGCATAATTGAGTTCTTTTCAAAAAGATTGTTTTTTTTAAATGAGCAAAGAAAGTTGATAACATAGTTTCCCTTTTGATTCTTGGAAGATAATTATCCCCTCTCTAACTAGAAAATAGTAACCAACATCCTCACCCTACCTTGAGACCCTAGGATGCTCAGAATCCAATTCTTAACAATTTTTTTTTCTTGGAAATAAAGTGAGGAAGAAAAAATAGGAACCATGGGGGGAGGTTTCAATAGAAGGGAACCCATAGACACAAAAATAATCTGTCAAAATACCCCTGTGAAATATATCTTCCTAAGTCACCAATGGATAGGGTTCTTTGAAAAATTGAAAGTGTAATGATGATGAAATAACCAAAGAATTTGCCATAGCCCTTCACTCTCAAGGAGAAGACAGTGCCACCACTTTTATAAGGGGACTTGCCATCCATTTGAATGCGGATCTCATTATTAGAGTTACCACCATACATCTAGGAGTCAAATGGGGAAAGGAAGATAGAACAAAATCTATCACAAATAAGAGAAATTTCTTCCTCCCGGAGAAGAAACCCATTGAAGAAAAAAATGGAGTAAGAAGGGAGAACCTCCCTTACCCTTGGGATGAAGTGGCCTATAACATACTCAAGTAAATATATTTTGAAGGGATTTTGAGTTTTGTATATTCCTATCAATTTAGGTTTCTCTATGAGCTAAGTTTCCAAGAAAAATTTCCCATTCCAAGCAGCCTCAGTGTTCCACATTTCCTCCTTCAATCCATGATCAAAATGAGCCAGAGGGTGGGGGAAGGGAAGCACTAGTACATTTCCCATCATGGCCTCATAAGGCTCATTTTTATGAATGCCTTAAGCTACCTCAGCAGCCTTGTGTATAAATTATACAAACAATATGTATATCATGGATTCAATCTCATCTAATAATGTACTAAAGCTAGATACTGAATCACTTCTACAAATTGTTTAGTCAATTTAATGTTTTAAATTGCTATCATAAATTACCGACTAAGGTTTGTAATTTGATGAAGTGTGGTTCACTATATATTCTTAGATAACCCTATTTTATTACTTCTTTGTGTATGTTTTATATTGTTTTGGGGGGTTTGTATCTTATGCCTAAATTTTTAAGAATGGAAATTGGTCTAAGAAATGAAATCTATGCTTCTAGATGAAATATTTAAATGCTAGTAAACAATCAAATCTAAATGAATTTTAATGATGAAAACTAATTCTTAAAGAAGGAAGAAAAGGAAATGTTGCTTTTACTCTAAGAAAAGAAATTGAATTACTAACTGTCTTTAATGGAATATGAAACCTAAAAGAAGGAAGAAAATGAAATGTTTGTTCACTAATATAAATTGCATAAAAATAAATCAAACTTTGAATGATGTTAGACTTATCTAGGCCGTCAAAATATCTATGAAAAATATCCAAGTGATTTAAAACATAGCACTATTCTAAATCTAATTGCATTCAAATGATAAAGATGAAATCATTTTCTATCTTATCCATTGAAATCTTTAGTTCTATGAAAAACAAAGCATTTGATCTATTTTAAAACATAATTCTAATTTAACTCTGTCCTAGTTTTAAATCTAAGAATAAACTTAAAATAATTCTATTCCATGGATTGAAAGCATAAATTCCATTGCTAAGAACTTAAATGACAATGCTGATTGAAATAAAAAGCAAGTACAAAGCATGTTTAAATAAAACTAAAGGCTGCTGTATGACCGAATGCCCAAATCTGATCCAATTGGAAAATGACAGAGTCACTTTCTTGAGATGACTTAGCAAGCACAAGATTACACAATCAACTAGAAACTAATTTCAGAAAGCATTCACAAAACTAATCTATAAAACAGTAAGAAAATTAAACTATGAATTGACAAGAATCTAGTTATAAAAAAAATGTGAATTTAAGTATGAAATGATAAGATCAAAAACTACAAATCAACAAGAAATTAAACTACAAAAAAAATTAAGAAAAAACTCCTTTTCGTGCAGGGGCCCTCTGCAATAGAATGAGTTGAAAATCTACTTAGAATATGTGCACATCAAAAGATCTAGAACTAATCTTCTTATTAGAGAAATAGATTTGAAAGCATACAATGAATTATCACAAAAATTAGGACTATTTTCCGATTTCAAAAGACCAATATTTATATAGGTTTTGAATTTAACTGTTTTAGGAATTTCCGCCTATATATAGAAAATAAAACTAAAATTATAAGTCTAGATAGAAGAAAATTCTTCATAGCTATCTCTCGATTTACTACATCAGAGAAATTCAAGAGTATTTCGTCCGCTGATCACGTTCTTTGACCGATATTGACCGTGAGCATAGGCACGATTCCTCTTTGAATTTAAACAGGTGGATGGGATGTGATCCGTGTGTGGATCATTCCAGAGATACCCATATGACCCGCTTCATATTTTTCTTCTCAAAACCAGTCAAACCATAATGGTGGATGCAAAAACAAAGGTAAGTTGCAGAATTGCACACATTCTATAGATAATTACAGAATGATCCAAAATGGATTCAATTTTGCCTCCAGATCAAAGTCTTCAAATGTATTTGAACATGGAATCAAGTTGAAGTGCTCATTGATAGCTTTCCAACGGTGCAAACGACGCGTGAAATCGCAAGTCAAAGTTTCACGGAAAACTAGGCAAAATGGAAAAATTCAAAGTCAAATAGTCAATGGTCAAAGTCAAAGTCAAATTCAAAGTCAACAGGGTGATGTCAGCAGGACACGTGTCATCTCGGGAATGCGCCATTTGTCTAGGCTATGTCATCTAGCTCAGTGACATGTCGAGATATGATTGGTTGACATAGGCCAATCTGGAGCTGACACGTGGCAGCCTAGATTTTGTCCAGTTTGTCCTTGTTAGCAAAATTTTGGAGGCCTCCTATAATGTTAAGTTTTCGTTGGAATTTTCTTACCAGTTGAGCCACATATCATATGGTATTCAAAGTTTGAAACCACACATTTTTATTTGCTACATATATGTTGGTAACAAACCATATGATAAACCTTATCATAAGGTTTGTCAACGCATATATTATATGGTTCGGAACCACCATATCACAAGATTCATGCCACCATATATTATGTAACAAACCAACTATTTGAAGCCTTATCCTAAGTTTATGCTGCACCATATGTCAAATTCCAAACGGATGGGATATCACAAACGAACTATGGCAAAGTTTTGCAACGTGGCATATATTATATGCCGCCACTATATATATGTTATCACATATATATATTACCACCAAACTTCACATTTAATGTGTCGCATATATTTTGAAATATATCATGATATTAATACATTATAATATATGTATTATATCAAAGTTACCATATATAAAGCACAACCACCAGGATTATAGCAAAGGTTCAATAGACGGTCGGGCAGGGGTTTCGACCCGCCGACCTCCAAAAATGTATATAAACCATTGTCTTCGCATAGCCGGAGAGGTCAGTTGCGCTACAAGTTAGGACTTATTAAGTACATCCTTTGACTTACATTTAATTTTTTTCAGGTGCCGAAGCCCAAAAACTAGCGCAGATTCCCAGAGGCAGATTTGCACAGAGAGGTGGTTTTCTTGCAGGCAAAGGCTGTTTTGCAGCAGACAGAGGTGGTTTTTGACTTTCTAGGGGGTCTGAAAGTCACTGTGGCCAACCATATGCAAATTGGTACTCATTTTGACCGAAATTTCGAGCCGGTCACAATGTTGAGGTCTATTTTCTTATTTGAGTCTCAGTTTTCGAGCTCATGTTTGTAAAGCATTTTGAAGACATAATAGAAAGGTCAGCACTGGAAGCTAAAGGACTAGGAGACGTAGCTAGGAAGTCTGGTGAACTCATTAAATTTTTCCGTGTTGATATGTTTAAATATGTTTTTTAATGGCCTATGTCGTTTATGTTATTTGCAATATTTTCGATCTATTGCATAAAATAACATAAGCAAGTTCACATAGATGTCAATAATTCCTTTTTCATAATTCAAATCATAGAAATTCATCTAAATAATAAGAAACACCATAATATAAAGTAGAGATAATTAAAATTCCTTCTTTGATGTGGAATATGTTAATTATCACTTATTGAAGTCATGATTTTGTGAAAAGGGAGGAAGAAATGATGAAAAAGGGTGTCAAAACAAGAACCATTTTGTGGTTCAACATACCCCCACTAAGAGACCATTGCATGTCCTCATGCAATTTCAAAAATTGTGAGCCGTCACCTTCTACTGCATTTGTTCTAATACCTCTTCCAGTACATCTAACTTCCTCTTCTTTCCTTTTCTTGAAGTGATTTCCATTCTTAGTTTCTTCATGAGGAGTTTGTACTTGCGGTTAATGACTTTCTTATTCAGAGATTTATTCTTTTTCTTTAGTTTATTTTTATTTTTATGCCACAACCCAAATGTAAGATAATTTTGTCACTGATGACCTTCTCCAACTTGTGATTCTATTCCTTCAAGGTTTCATTTTCTTGTCTAATGTGCCTGTTAAGTATCTCCAACTCATAAATTTCTTGCTTCAAGGTGTTCACCAGAGGTTCTTGTGGACTGATAGGCTGATCTTCCATACTTGGATTTGCTTGTGCATGTATTTTCTCCAATGAATCAATATAGTTATATATCTCTTGGTGTGCTGGGTCAATTTCTAGGGATTTTCTGATTGGACTGTGTACATGACTATGTATAGGAGAGTGTATAGGAATCTGTGCCAGAGAGACAATAATGGAAGATGTCACTTGGGTTATTCATCTAAATTAACAAACTTTGCTTCTTGTGATGGTGTCTTCTTCAAGGGTTTACGAAGTATAGAGCTTCTCCTTGGCTATGTAGGGTTTAAAATTTTTGAACTTGTAACTTTGCCCTTTTTCTCTACATTGCCTCTCTTTTTGACTCCACTTTGTTTCTTAATTTTCATTAAATATGAAATGATGTGTTCTTATTCTTATTGTTGTGGTTGAAGTGAGGATTTTTCATCGATGCATGTATCAACCTTTCTCCTCCTACTTCTGGTTTTTTCATCCTTAGGCTATTGTGGTGCTTCATCTTGAAAGTGAGTCTAATTATGAAACTTTCCTAGGAGTCTCCTACACTCTTTAGATGGAATTCAAAGAGTCTCTTTATCAGTACATGATGATGCATGGTATTGTATATGAATTGGAATATTTTTTGCACATTTGCTGACATCTTCTTTATCCTGTTATGTAGGAACTATGTGAAGTTTATTTCTCCATCCTCCAAGAAGTTCATTAACAATCGAGCATGATAAAAAAACATACAACGAATCCTAACCTCGCAAGTAATTTTTTTTTGTAAAATTAAAAGCATATTTCTCTATTTTTTTTTGAGTGCTGGACTGGGAATTCATTTCTTGTAACCATTAGTCTCCATACCTGGATTCTTCAAAAAAACTCTCCATTCTTCGCTGTGAATTTCCTTGTTCTTGAAACATCTCTTGCCAATTTTCGGAAGTTATGTAGCTTCAACTATAGAAGCTTCTGTCACTGAGATTTTTATATCTCCAATTTCGACCTTTGTCTCGTCAAAAGATCTTTCAAAGGACTTGGTGACCACCTTATGGAACCCATCGAACTTCTCTTTAAACCGGAGCCATTGCACCTGCTCCAGAATTTCCTTTACTTGAGTATAACCCTCCACGAATTTCCTTTACTTGAGTATAACCCTCCACGAATTTCGCTCCTACAGGTTCAGTTCTCACTATTAGACCCATGTCTCTGTCATGAGGAGTTTCAACTTCAGAACTGTTCTTCTTTGGTCAAGTGAATTGAGGTTTTGGATCTAAGTTAAGAGTATCAAGGGTTTGTAGAGAAGTATATGTGAAGTAGATATTCAGCGAGGGTTTAGGAACATGGATGTGTGGGTTACGAAAGTGAGTAATGACCATTAATCATTAATGGACGAAATCGGTTTGGATTATTATGAGATATGTTACGGATACTGTGGTCGGATTATGGAATTGTGATGTGAATCCAAATACAATCAATTCTAATGATGACATATTGAGGTGGAAACATATGATCATCTAAATTATATACACTAATGTTTTTGGTCTTATTATTTAAACAAATTTTTATAACATACCATGGAACTAACCTTTGTTGCTCCTCTTTGTGTTGATTCTTCAGGTGCCTTTTCAGCATGATCTTCAATGGATTCTTCAATTGCTTCTGTTTAGTATGTTCTACTTCAATTTGTTGTAAAAATGTAACAGAGTTACAGAATGTGATGAGAACTATAGATTCTCCTGAGAGATGTAGAATTGTAGCAATTATATATCTACTTCTTTTATTGCTTCAGCAAAATAAAAGGAACAAAGAATTTGAGATTTTTAGAATGAAAGAAAATATAAGATGTTAAAACTCTGATTTTCATCTTGCATTTTCTGTATAAGGATTCCAATCGTTGATTGGTTTTCATACTTGTACAATTTTTTTTTGAATAATATATATATATTATATTTTTTTCTCTCTTTTCTTTTTTTTAGATATGAAAAGTAAAAAGAAGACTAAGTTGGGGAAGATGAAGGATTCTTCTTCACCAAATTCATATCAATATTTTCTTCATTTTTTTTGATAAATTCCTCCTTTGTAATTGGGTTATGATAGAATTTTATTCGATATCCATTCAAAAGAAGAGGTACCTTTTCTTCATCAATTGTCTTTATCCTAACTTCTCCATTGTTAAAAATGTTTTCGATCTCATAAGGCCCAAGCCAATGAGTCTGAAATTTTCCTTAGAAGTCTTTGAACTTTGAATCGAATAAAAGTGCCCAATCTCTTGCTTGAAACTTTCTATATTTTATGTACTTATCATTCCATCTGAATATTTTTTGCTGCATTAGGCTGGTTCTTTGAATGGCATATTGCATGATCTCATCAAGCTCATTAAGTTGCTCCATTCTGTGTTTTTGGGATTATGATAAATCAAGTCCCAAACTGACTGCTAGCTTGAAAGTTTTGATATGAAATTCTATAGGAAACATGACTTGCTTCCCATAAACAAGTTTATAGGGAGTATGTCCTATTGTATTCCTCCATGTAGTTTGGTAGGCCCATAAAGCTTCAGGAATCCTATATGCAAATCCATCCTATGAAGATGTACAGTCTTTGTGAGGATTTCTTTGATCACTTTATTGGTGGACTCCACTTGAACATTCGCTTGTGGATGATATGGAGTAGAATTTATATGTTTGACCTTATATTCATCCATAATCATCTGTGCCACCTTAGATGTAAACTGAGATCCCTGATCTGTCACAATTTCCCTTGGGACACCAAAACGAGTGAAAACATCCTCAAAGAGATATGAATCTACAACATTTTCATTAGCAAAAGTAAGTGCTTTAGCCTCTACCCATTTAGTGACATAATCAGTGCAAACCATAATGTACCTCTTTTGTCTTGATGGTGGATTGCTTGGTCCAACAAAAACCAGGGCCCATTTTTCAAATGGTTCAATGAGTACCTAAGCTTGTAATGTAATTTCATTTGTAGGAATACGTTTCCCCATTCTTTGATAGCTGTCACACCTTTTGAAATACTCCTTGGCATTTTTAAATATGGATGACCAATAATATCTTAAATGAAAGATTTTATAGGAAGTCCCCTTATCAACAAAGTGTCCACCACAAGGTTCATCGTGGCATGCCTTCAGAATTTCAGGAATTTCATCTTCTTGAACACATCTTCTGATGATGAGATCTGGACATGTTTTATACAATTCATCATTAACTCATCAGTATAATGCACTTGTTTGAATTATTCTTCTTTTCTCTCTAGGAAACAAGTATGTTGGTAATTTTCCTGTAGCTAAGTAGTTAGCAATATCTGCAAACCATAGAGATTTAGTAGATATTGCAAAGAGATATTCATCAGGAAAATTATCCTCTACTGGAGTATCATTATTGTTGTTTTGAATTCTATACAAGAAATCAATAACTGTGTTTTGTTTTCCAGGCCAGTCTAGAATGGTGATGTTAAATTCTTGGAGGAGTAATAACCATCTTGTGATTCTACTATTAGTGATAGATTTATTCATTAAATACCTAATTGCAGAATAGTCTGTGTGAATAAATGTTTCATAGCCAGTGATGTAGTTTCAAAATTTGTTAATAGCATGAACAACAACTAGAAACTCTTTTTCAGTTGTAGTGTAATTTAACTCAGCAAGAGTCAAATTTTTACTTGTGTAATGGATGGCATAGGGGATCAAATATTTTTTTCCTAATACAGCTCCCAGAGATGTATCTGAAGCATCTGTTAAAATGTGAAAATGTATTTTCCAATTTGGACCTCTTAAGATGGGTGCTTCAGATATTTTTTCTTTTAAAGTTTCAAATGCAAATTGGCAATTAGGATTCCAACTAAATTCACAATCTTTGGTAAGCAGTTTGAAGAGTGGAGATGCTATTTTGGTGAAGTTTTCTATAAATATTCTATAGTACCCTATAAATCCTAGAAAACTTCTAACACTTCTGACAACTTGGGATCGATAATGTCCCATTGACGTAACCATGTCATTTGCGTCTACTCAAGCCAATTCGACTCATGTCTAATATGAAGCTGACAAAGTGAACATCTTCATCGAGCGCATTCAACACATCTGCCAACAGGTTCATGAAATATTGGACAGATCTAATGCTAAGTACAAGTAATGACATGATCAACATCGGGTGCCACACAACTTCTAGGTGAGCAACAAAGTGTGGCTACATTTGCAGAAGGGGCACCTCACTAAACCTCATCGCAAGCTTCGCTCGCTCCGATATGGGCCATACACCATCACCAAGGTTGTAGGGACCAATGCCTTTGAGCTCAATATTCCACCATTCCTTTGTCTGCACTGAGTATTCAATATGGACTGCCTTCGACCCTACTTCCCACCTCTACTGGACTCCAACATTGCGAAACAACTCCCACCAACAGAGTTAAACCCAAAATGCATGGAACAGGGCACCACAGATTGTATCATGGACATACAAATCCAGAACACTCGCTAACAGAAGATCCAACTGTATCGGGTTGTTAAATCTGGCCAACTCCTGCACTACGGCAAGTGGTTCACCAAGGACCAAATTCAATAGAAGTTTCTTCATCTCATGGAGGAACTCAATGCAATGGGGACCATGCTTCCTAAGGGGGGAGGAATGATCTAGGTGGATATTGGTGGCCGCCCACCTATTCCACTTGGGGCCCCACAATTGTTTCTTTCAGTTTTTTTTTTCAGTTTCTTTAATTGTAACACAATTTACTATTTTTAACAGTTTTTTGGGTCCTGAACTTCCGGAGCCGTTTTGAGGCCATAAACTACGTTTCTTGGGAAAATTGGAGAAACATGGACCATAGTCTAATGTTTCTCACTCAAAAGTTGTATTCTTCTGATAGATATTTCTAACGAAGTATTGAATGCATAAAACAAAGATCATATGCCAAAGTTACAACCCCGAGAAGTTGATGTACCAATTTATCTAAACGAGGCCCATAGTTTTGGCGCTTCATCTCCTAGGGTTAGGTTTTTGGATGTTTAGGGTTTTCCATTGTTTCTCAACAATAAATAGGCCTTCGAGTGTCATTGTAACACAGTTCAGAGATCTGTAGAAACCTTATTTCCATTTTTTCTGTAAACAAATTTCAGTTCTTTGATATTAATGAAATGAAGTGTTGTTTCCGCTGCATCTTTGTATTTATGGTTATATGTGTCTTCTGTTTAGTTCCTACATAAATCCCGTTGCATCTTTTTATTTATGGTTATATGTGTATTCTGTTGAGTTCATGCATAAATCGGGATCATAATGTCTTAGATATTTATGTTTTGAATTAACAATCAAAAATAGGTTGAATGTTTTGTGGAGGATGTAAGTCTCGAAAGACAAAAAGGAGAAAATCATGGAGAAAATTTTGGTGGACACTTGAAAACAACAATTACTAGTTTTTACAAAAATTTACTCCGCAACTCCATTTTGGAATGTATTTCATGTGTATGAAGTTATAGTCTAAAGTCTTGTTTGTTGTGATATGATTCTGGAAATTTACGGATAATTTTTACAGCAACCATGTGTATTACTTTGTTGAGTAATTTATTTGATTTCTTTTGCTCCATTATATTTCCCCAAGTAAACATGTTTTGATCTCCCCCACTCTATATTAAAATGAAAACCCATGTGATTTAATTTCCTCAATTGCATTTTCTAGATTATCTTGTTAAATATTCCAAAGCCCTTTCTCTTGAATAATCACCTTTTCAGCAGAATGTTCCTCAATTTTGAATTAGCTATTGATCAAAATTATTGCTCTTTTGGGAAGTCTATTTCTTCCCTTTATTATATTGTTGTATTATATCCAGTGGCCGTATTTTCTTCTTCCAGTTATATTTCATTTGGGTTCTCTCCTTAACTGTCACATCTGACGATGAATAACATGCTTTTTTTCCATGTTTTCCCATCTATTTGTGGTTTAGTTTCCTCATATTTTGCAGCCATAGAGAACAATGTTCAACATGACTATCTGCAAAATCCTTTTCCTCTAGCCTGAATCCTAGAGATTTACTTCTTGGAATCTATTTTGAGGGCATATAGGTTTCTACTTCTTGAAATCTATTTTTAGGGAATATAGGCCTTCCATGCTCTACGTACTCTCTTTGTCCACATGACTTCTTTCTCAGATGGTTGAACGAACTCCATCTATAGGTACTTAAAGTGTTTTGGTCGAGCACTGAGCTATTGATAAGTTCAGATATTTTAATATGGAATAAACCCCTGGTGCTAGCATTAACAAAGCACCTGAACAAATTTAATACCAAACTTTGTACAGAGTTTTGCCTAGTGAAGTTAACTCTCCTCTCCATCTCAAGGCCATCTCAGGTTTGTCGAGTACTTGACAGAGTTTGAGTCATGTCTCCAGACACCTCAAAAAGTTTTTCAAAATTTTCCAATTACAATATTTCCAGAAAATGAACGCCTCCCTTTCTTTTTAGTGCACTTAGATGAGACTCGAGAGGATGGCCTTGTGATTTTGGTGATGATTGTAACAAGCATATTAGTTTGGTGTTACAACTACTGTAATGGTTCCTTATTCTATTGAAAAATAGCTAGTGTAATTTTTCCTTATTTTATTGTTATTACAATATTTCCAGAAAATGAATGTCTCCCCTTTTTTTAGTCCAGTAATGTGGGGTACACTTAGACGAGACTCGAGAGGATGGTCTTGTGATTTTGGTGATGATTGTAACAAGCATATTAGTTTGGTGTTACAGCCACTGTAATGGTTCCTGGTTCCTTATTCTATTGAACACTAGGTAGTGTAATTTTTCCTTATTTTATTTTTACTGTTCAAGAGATTGCATTTGCTTGAAACTATACTCTTGGATTTTAATCCCACTGGCCAAGCTTGTTCAAGTGAGGACTTAGGACAAAAATTATTTAATTTATTTGATTTAATTTATTTTCTGGTTCGTTGTGTTTCAAAAAGCTTAAAAGTACTAGTTGTGTTAATGAAGGGAGGTTGACAGATTCTGTGAATATTTGGTTGAATACTTGAAATATGCTAAGTTTTTTTTAATATTGTTTTTGAAATTATTGTAATAATGATTAGATTTTATAGTGGAAAAATGCATGTTTGTTTTGTTGAGCTGAAAAGTTTATTTTACAATCCAGTATAAGATAGATGTGTAAGCAAGATAGATGTGTAAGCATGTTCGTCTATCTTTTCAGTTTAAAAGAAAAATAAAAGTTAAAATTTATGTTCTAAATAAAAAAATTATGTGGATTATCATAAAAAAAAATAATATGTTTTAAAGTGATTAGAATTAAAAAAAATGTGGGATAATTTGGTTATCGATAAAATATTTTAATACAAATCAATATTGATATTTACTTAAAAATAGGTTAATAATATATATAAAATACTTTAATGTTATTAGAGTATACATTTGGTACTATATTAAACTATGAAAAATAACACAAAGTATTTTACACTCTAAAGAAGTTTGCACATGAACAAATTTGATCCCTCTCTTCTCATGTTAGACGCTTCTCTCCTCATTTTAGATCCATAGTTAAGATAGATCTATGTTGGCTCTACAACCCAATATGAAAGTAAGTTTGTCCGTGGATTTAATATGAGAATAAGTTTGTCAGTCCATCTGTTCCCCTTTAAAATAAAAGTAAAATTAAAAATTATATTTTATGTCTACCATAGTAAAAAAATGAATATGTTGTACAGTAATTAGAATTAAAAGAAATGTGTGAGTAAGATGTTTAAATCTTATAATTTGGTTATTGATAAAATATTTTAAAACAAATTAATATTTACATTTACTTATAAATAAGTTAATAATATATATCATTTAAAAAAATATCTATATAGTGAAAAAATTAGATTTTTATGATTAAAACGTTTATTTGATCTTATATATACTCTATTTAGCATTCAAGTGAATTTGAAGCAACATCTGATGAAGAAAAGTTTCAAGAAAAATAATTGATGGAAAGTAATAAATACATGAAGTTAATTAAGAAAATGATGAAAAGAAAGAATAGTATTAAAAGAGCCATCTAAGTATTAGAAAATTGGTATAGGTGAAGATGGTGAGAAAATTATAATATCATTTACGATTATAAAAATCCATAATAAAATTGAGGAAGAAAACACATGGAAATACATAGGGGTTATGGAAAAGTACTGAAAATTTAAGTGTTGATTCTATGGATGTTGATTTAACCAAAATGATGCCACATGATACATAAATTATATATATAAATAGTAAACATAAAAAAATGAAATTTTGTGAGTTATTCACTTACCCATAGTTCTGTAACAACTATTAGGCACTAGGAATCTTTGAAAAGTTTCAATTTTTAATGCAACAACTTGTTAGATGCAAAGTGTCTTCCTGGGACTTGGATGAAATCCATAGAATGGACCGACTTGTAATTGGTCCCATGCACAGTGGTCATGTAATTATACACAAGTGGCTACATTTGTATGTGTTTCAACGTAGATTCCTGGAATAAATTCTTTCCTCTTTATAACATGTGGTTAAAACTATATATGCCATATGTTTCCTTCTCGTGATTGCCACATGCTAATCCCAGGTGTGCACCTTTACATGATTAAGTTAACACTTGGTATTAGCATGTGGCAATCACGAGAAGTAAACACCCTCCAGTTAACTTTTCTACGATGTCTGATAGTATCCCGCATAGCCCAAGAAGCTGAAAACATATTTTTTTGTAGTTGGGGCTGCTAGCTTAACAATAAATTCTATTTTAGAAGGATCCACGCTAATCCATTTGGGAAAAAATGGTGTCTTAATATAATTTTATCAGTGAGAAGCACCTTCCATTTCACGTCACTAAGAGTAAGGCTGGTCTCTTGATGGTGGATTAGTACCTTCTCTAGATTATTCAAGGATTCTTCAAAAGTTTCTCCATATACAGTGAAATCATCTATTTATATTTCAACACAACCATTGGCCGAGTCAGAAAATATCCTAAGAATAACTCCTTGGAAGGTTATTGGAGCATTGCATGGTCCAAACAAAAGTACTCATTATGTATGGTCCCCCATGGAGATGTGAAAGTAGTATTTTCTTGATCTTCAAGAGCTACTTGAATCTAATTGTAGCAATTGAATCCATCAAGAAAGAAAAATAATTATTTTCATCCAAGGTATCCAAGACTTCATCAATGAAAGGAAAGGGAAAAGAACTTTCATGTTAGCCTTATTTAGTTCCACATAGTTGACACATACCCACCATTTGTTATTCTTTTTGGGAACAATGACAAGGGGAGAGACCTACTTGATGTCAAGGATATGATAAATCAAATTTGTGTTCAACAATTTTTGCAACTCTTCCTTAACTATGTAATTTAATGTTGGATTCATCCTCCTCTGTGGTTTCCTAGCTAGTTAAGCATCCTCCCTCATGTAAATGTGACGAAAACATAGATTAGGAGGAATTCCCTTTATACTTATTAGGAAAAAGCACTAATATTTCTTTGAAGTACCTCTATAAGTTTCTTTTGCTATGAGGGTTATAGATGGGAATTGATATTGAGATTTTTTTCTAGGATGGATTTCAACAACCTTAGTTTGGTTTTATATAACAATATTTGGTGGGGTTATATCCAATTTTTGCATCAATTTAGTAGGTGAGCATGTCTCTTGAGATTGTTTCCTTAATACGATCATACAGTGAATGGTGGTCAATATGGAGGTTTTCAATGAGAGTACAAATCAAATCATATTCAATATTTTCTTTAAAAGTTGCAACTTAATTGAGGGTCAAGAGACGTATGGTAGATTATTCATCACTATCTTCAAACCATAAAGGGTTTTCATATTCAAGTGAATGTTTGGAAGGAAGGTAAAGATTATTTTTTTCATCACGAGTATCCATGGGAAATAGTCATATCCCCTGACTTACAACTAATATAAGGATCTACTGTGGCCAACCATGGTCTTTCTATAATTAGTGGGTAGCCTCCGAGGTTAGCTTTGGGTTGAATAATGATAAAGTCGGTCGGGAATTCCTATGATTCTATAGAAGCAACAATATATTTGACCACTCCTTCTGGTTTGAGAGTAGATCGATTGACGAGCTAGAGGATAGTAGGTGTTGGAGATAGACCTAGTAATCTAATCCTTTGCATGGTTTCTTTAGTCATAACATTTATTGTTTCCACTAAATCTATTAGAGTATTGTCTACATGGAGATTATAATTGATGTTGACAGCAATAATGGGGCTCCCAAGATCCACATATTTTTCTGTAAACACTTTTCCTAACATCAAATCTGATAATATACATATGACATGAACTATCTTGGTGTATTTCTTCTTCCTTCCTAGAATTTTCAGATAAAGTTACCAGATTGATTTATCATAAATAGGAACATCCTTTTTGGCATCAAAAAATGATTTCTTCACACATATATCCCTTAGCTCTCCCAAAAAGTCAAATTCAGGTTGTACAGAGGGGTTTTCTAGACATAAAATGTCTAGATAAGGAGCAAGTTATGGGAATTTATAAAGAAATTTCCCTACTATAGTATCTTGAGTTTTAGAGGAGAGAAATAACAGTTTTGGAGAGGCCTCTTAATCTTCCTATTCCTCAATAATGGGAGAGGTTTGATATTGGAGTACTTTCCAAAAATATAGGTGGATATATATAGTCCACCGATGAAAGGTTATAAGTAGGAAAAAAAGGTAGCTCAACATTGTAAGTGGGATGGGCTACTTTATTATTTGGATTAGGAATTAATTGAGCTGGTGATCTGAATGGGAAAATTATTGTTTGTTGTGCTAAATTAAAATTTAGAATATAAACAAAGTGCATGAGGATTATGAGGAAAATTGCAAGTTAACCATGAGTTTATATGTAAATTTCTTGATAAAATTAACATAAACAAAACACAGAAAAAAAAAATCTAACATACATGAACATCATCATAAATAGTAACACACACTACAATGAAAAGACCCTCTAGCGGATTCTTTTGACGAACCCCTTATAAAAATAGCCCAGATATCCATTTGTAGTAGAGGTATCCAGAGGAGGTTGGCGGGTGGAGGTTTTTGTGGATGATTTTTTTCCGATGCGTTTCTCATCATAAACCGCACCGATGAGTTTTACTCAAAATGCACTGGTGCGTACTAAAAGTTGGCACACCGAGACACCGTGGTCTCCATACAAACCTGCCCGGTGCATCTAAGTACTATAACGCACCAGTTCTGTACATATAAATAGTCTCAATGCGTTGCAGTAATCCAACGGACTGTAACGAAATGCAGTGTGCCATCGATAATACCACCTAGTGCGTCTCAAAAACCCGCACACTGAAACAGGGTTAAATAAAAAAAAATTATCGGTCGAAAAAACGTGATTTTTACTTCTTCAGTGTTCCAAACCTCTCAAGCGCCAGTGTCAATTTTTCTTGTGTGAGGTGCCCTACCATCGGTGCGCCCATTGCACCCATTGCTGCTGTCCATTTCCCACCTTGTGGAGTTTGAATTTTCGAAAATGGTAGGAAAATTTGGTTTCTTCAATTCCTAAGCAAATATGCCTCCTCGACGCGCAAATGTACATGTATTTTATTTTTTTCTCAATAAATAAATGTTTTAGCGGATTAGATTTTAAAAAAAACTTAAAATTAACTGTTTTAAAATAAAAATAAAAAATTTTGTGAGTTGCGTGTGAGCCATTCGGCTCGCACCATTCTCAGTGTTGCATGTAAATTTATAGGCCGCACCGTGAACGGTGCTAATGGAAATCACACCGGGTTCTGGTGTGGTACTAAAAAAATGCTCACCATGAATAATTTTAAAACTAATATGGTGGTGTGGTCATTTGAACGAAAACACTGTTGAATATGTATCAGTGTCAAGAGGGCGGTGCATTAACCAAACTATCCACCCCGGGGCAGATAGTTAGGTCAGTGCACCGCCCACCTGACAACATTACATAGTCAATGGTACAGTCGTTTACACGACTGCACCGTTGACCATGTAATGCTGTTGGGCAGTGCATTGACCAAAATATCTGCCCCGGGGTGGATAGTTAGGTCAGCACACCGCCCACCTCACAACATTACATAGTCAATGATGCGGTCGTTTACAAGACCACACCGTTGACCACATAATGCTGTTGGGCGGTGTGTTGACCAAAATATCTGCCCTGGGGTAGATATTTAGGTCAGCGCACTGCCCACCCAATAACAATACATGGTAAACGACGCGGTCGCTTACAGGACCACACCATTGACCATGTATTATTGTTGTGCGATGTGTTGACCTAAGTATCCACCCCGTGGCCAATAGTTTCATCAACGCACCATATAAAAAGTACTTTTTATCCTTTGTGGTACGCAAAAAATTTCCATGCGCACTGAGAGCGGTGCGCGATAAAAACGTATCCATCGGTATCAATGCATGACTGTTTTTTTGGGTGCATCAACTGTTTTTTTTTCAAAAAAAATTATACACACACACACACACATATATATTTTAAATACATGTCTCATTTAATAAAAAAAATGTATTTAATATGTTAAGCATTCAATGATGTCAACGGAGAGAACAAAGGGAACAACAAGAACATATGGAGGACCAATATAACATGATTCACCTGTGAGATGCACGAGAGAGGGAGATACTTATGTACCCTTGCCTTATTATGACAACCACCCATTTTCTCTTAAGGAAGCTAGGCCTCCTCAAGTTCTATGAGGAGGCTACATCCCTGAAGGGCCATAGTAGGTTATTGGGACAACTGATCTTCAGGTGGGATGCCTACCGACAGGCTTTCTGAGTCAGTCCTAGCCAATGGTTCACGCCCACAAAGGAGGAAATATAATTTATTACTGGCCTATCTAGGAGAGAGAAATATTTTCCACAGTTCCCAGATTTCCCCATCGGCTATGCAACAGGGAGTCAATGGGCGTAATCCCAGATATACATTAGGGCCGATATAGTTTCTCCTGCATATTTTCAAGTGTTTTGTGGTCAATTACGTATTTCTTCGTTTGGTACAGAGGAGGTGAGGTGTCTTTCACTGCCATTGATGACCATTGCACACTATACCAGTGATGGGAAATGCATTAGTTTCCCGCTTTTATTTTATGTTGATTTTCTATTCTAGGCGCCATGACTTGTGAGATGGTCTGCAATTTTTTTGTGGTAGTTTTGTACAACATTAGATAGATGTCGTTCTCAGGCATGCTAGAGGTTGACCTTCCCTTTTTATTCAGAGTTATTTTGTTTATTTTTTGACAGGTTTCCAGAGACGAGGCCTACTTTTGTTCGGAAACCTCGTAAGCCGATGTTGCATGTATGAATGTAGATGTGGGGCTAGATGATGCCCAAGAGGGGCTAGTTTGACTTTCCTGCCAGGATATCTCCGGATGCACTAGAGTTTCTATCTAGTGTTGATGATCACTCCTTCGTTCTAGTTCCATGTCCATATGCCGGTTTGGATTTGCGAGGGTGTACCAACATCCTCTTCACATGGGATGATCTGCTGGATGCGAGAGGTAATATTAGTGTTTTATTTAAATTAATATAGTTTCATTTTATCGTCTTAATTAATTAATTAGAACTATCAAATTTATTATAACACGTTCTTTAACTTGTTTTATTAAATTGTTTAATGAAAATGTCTAATTATTGTTGTGTACTATATATTTTGTAGATATTGGGACATTCGTTGGGGATGTGATTCCATCGCCATCGAATGATCCAGGTGTAGATGTTGATGAGGAGATGGCAGAGGCGAAGGATCAGGGTGACAGACCTGATCTTGATTGGGTGCAGATACCCGCGGGGGTGAGGCGTAGGCCGAACACCCGATTTAGGATGTAGTTGGGCGACCAACTCTGTCGACTCCTAGTTGATGAAGGAGTCTGCCTGGCTATGATCAAAGAGATCTAAGCTAATCATAGGCTCACACATCTCTGGAGAGGCATGCCCCGCGATATGTTGACCCTCATGCATCATATTGTTGGATTTTCTAGTGCACTGGTGCGACCTATGAGGGGTAGGCGTTGTGGAGGTACATGACAGAGAAACACCTCATCCGATGATCATGATCATGAGGGGAGTGATCATCATTCTAGTACACCACCTCCTCCTCCTTCACCTCACGGAAAAGATCATGATGAGTAGCCAACATCCAATTCTGATTAAAAGGCATTGTTTGAGTAGTCTACACCATCTTAGCAGACAACTGGTCATGATCAGGCACTTGCTCCTAAGTAGGTAGGTCCGTTTGAGGAGGTAGGTCCATCTGAGTAGGCTGCACCATCCGTTGAGCAGGCTGATCCATCGACGAGTCGTCGGTAGGTAGTTCTTGAGCAGAATGCACCATTGACTGATCAACAAGCACCTCTGGAGCAGGCACACCATCAATTTGAACATGAGGCTGCATCATCGATTGAGCAGTCCTCAAATAGTACTAGTATTGATGTACCACCAGATATTTGACATTTATATGCAGTTATATTATAGTTGTATATTTTTGACATTATACAATTATATTTTATGTTCATGTTCATGTGCTTAATTTACATGTTGGTGTTCATCATGATGTGTATATTTTTAGGTCATCTTAGATATGTTCATTTAATGTGTTTGCAGATAGATATGTATGTGATAATAATTATTTGAAATTATATGTATATTTGATGTTTGTGTTGTGATGATTGTGTTAGTGGATTTGGTGCACAAGTGTACCAATCCACAATTTCTTAAGAGGAGTGGCCACTGCCTCTTAAGCTGCTGGTCATAGGCAGATAAACAAAAGATTTAGCATGTTAGTGAACATGCTATAAAAAAAACACACTAAATAATGATATAGTATGCATATGTAGAGAGAAAACAAGACTAAACTAAACAAAAAAATGAAATCTCTGACAGAGTCAAACCAAAAAATAATACCAACGGTGGCATCAATGTCCCCTCTTATTGTTTTTTATTAGGAATGAAAGATAGTATGTTTACACACTTTCCAAGGGGCCCTTAGAACTATGGAGTTCTAAGGCTCGATGCAAGGACGTTTTTACCTTCTAGATGCTTGGTGCAAGGTCTCTCTCTCCACTCCAAAGGATTGGAGTTATTGAATGGCCAACAAATGAATCCCCTCTCTACTTCTGCTCCGGATTACAAACTGCTGGATTTCTTCAAAGAAAATTTGGCTAGCACAACAATGTGCTCTCCCTTTTTTCATCTCTTGGTGGCATTTTATAGATGAATTCAAACTCTCCTTCCCTCTCTTCGTACATTGATGGATGGTGACCCAAGAGAGGGGGTTGATTCCATTATGTGCTCCCTTGAGGTCCCAAGGATGCTTAGGCGGCTGTCCTTGGGCGGCCTCAAGTGTGGGATCATTTTACTAGAGTGTGCATTGTGGTCACAGAAAGTGACTTCTGCCACTCTTAGGTCCGCGCGACTTTTTGAGGGAAATATGCGCCTATTGAAGAAAAATGCGCGCAAAGGTGCATTCTGCTAGTGTCCTAAATGTGCAATTTGATTTTTCCTCCAGACCTTAGAGATTTTTAAAAATTTTCAGATTCTCTAATGTGCCTCGGCCCTGTAAATCCTTCTGCCTGAAATTTAATAATGTCATCTTTGCTTGTCTGATTTTCCAGTGATAACAATGATGTTATACAATGCTTGTGTTTTGTTAGATGATCATGATTGCGATGATGAGATGATGTTAGCGAATTGAATGTGTATTTTATTCGAATATGATGTTTGTACGATGATTATCATGATTGTGATGTTTATTTTTAATATTAAATCATGATATTTATTAAATATTATGTCGTGATTGTAATTGGAATTTAAATTTTAATTGTATGTAAAATTGTAAAATTTCAATTGTAATTTAAATTTAAATTTTAATTGTATGTAAAATATTTGTAAAATTGTAATTGTAATTGTATGTGAAATTGTAAAATTGTAATTGTAATTGTAATTTTAATTTTAATTGTAATTGTATGTAAAATGTTTGTAAAATTTTAATTGTAATTGTATGTAAAATATTTGTAAAATTTTAATTGTAATTGTATATAAAATAGTTGTAAATTTTTAATTGTAATTGTATATAAAATATTTGTAAAAATTTAGTTGTAATTGTAATTGTATTGTGAAATGATTGTAATTGTAATTTTAATTGTAGTTGTATGTAAAATTGCAAAATTGTAATTGTAATTGTATGTAAAATATTTGTAAAATTGTAATTGTAATTGTATGTATTGTCATCATACAATTTTATTAAAATTTTAAAATTTATATGAATATAAATAACTGTAAAATAATAAATCTAGAATAATATGAATTTTTGTAACATAATAAAGTTTATAAAATAATGCAAATAAATTCATGTTTAGAATTATCATTATTTTATTATGATCGTACATACCAAAAATAACAATATACATTTTGAAGATATCATTCATACACATTTAAAGCAATCAAGTAGTTGTATTATTTTAGGAATTGACATTATTAAAAAAATAACTCTATATAGTGCGCCATTGTTTTCGAGATCAACATAATTGCAAATTATCAAGTGAAATGATTTTAACATTAACACAATGCAAACCAATTAATTTAGAATACATATTATAATGTTTCGAAAAAGAGAGTCTTAGCTATAAGGTAATTAAGTCCTCTTCTTTATAAAAACCCATCTTAAAAAGTATAAATGATGAAATAACACATGTACCATATCACTATAATATTCCCAATTAGTACTAAGCTAATTGGAATCTTCATTTTTGTTTTCTGTCTTTGTTTAAAGAATAAATATCAAAGGAGGTACATAATACTCCTTAATAATGAATAAATCAATGCCAAATGTAAAAAGGCTAAATCTTGGTTGTTAAAACAAGCACCCTTAGGTGTGAAAGGGGCTAAATATTTTGACTGGGTCAACCTTGACCAAATCTACAGTGCTGTCATGGAGGAGTGGCCATCAATGAGGCAAAACATAGTTTTAGATGGAGATGCTTGGTGTGAAAGAAGTGATCTCATTGGAAGTGGTTTAGGGTTTTCAAGTTCTTAACTTATAAAAGGAAGAGGATGGCAACATTATAAGGTTGTTGATGATATTATATTTCTGAATATATTTTCTGTTTAGACATATAGCTTTCTTTGGTTGTTTAGCCTAGATTGCAAATGTTGTTTAGCATTGTGTGTTCTTGGTCAGGAATCCCACCTCTTCCCATTGATTAGCTCTTGGGAGAGTTTGTATTGCATAGTCCACTATCTGGCTGAAGGCCAAGCTTCTTCTTTCAAATACAACACATATCCTATTTAGGGTTTGGTTGTCTTTGTAAGCTGCAACAAGTGGAGGCTAGATCTCTTTAGATCTAGGCCATTTCAGTGCTCCTTTTCAGTGGAGGAGACTTCTACTTCATTGGGAGGAGAGTATTGGACATCTTGAGCTTCATTTTATGATCTTGGCATGTGGCCAACCGTATTCTAAACCCTACAACGCAATTTTACTTCAAGATTTGCGTTATTCCTGTAGGTGCAATTGCATGGTCTTTTGGCATACCATCTGGAGAGTTGGTTTCAAGTGTTGGGGATCTGCCTTTCACTTTGGAGATCCATTGGAGGGGATCATTCTCTTGTTCATATCAGATCAGATCCGGTTCCATATCTGAATATTTCTGCAGATCTACAGCTTGTACATGGTGTAATGCTGAAAACCCCAAGGGGATTTTGAAGAAGAGCCTATATAGTGTATGGATCTGTTATAGATTTGAATTTTCAGGTACTTATATGCTCTAGATCTAAAGTGTATTGCAGCCCAATAAAATAACACTGTAAAGAAATTTCCAGTTTATATATATGGTTGCAGCACCTCTTTTTGAGGATTTTCTTCTATTAGAGACTTGTATTTCCTGTTATGCATCTTATGGGCCATCTTGTACATCTATTTTGCTGCTGTAAATACATTTTAAAGGTCTCCATATTGGCCTCCTGCTTTGTCTTTGATGAACTACATTATTTTCCTGCATATCTGCATTGTATTGTTGCATTCCCTATTTGGGAATATTACAGTGGTATCAGAGCATCACCTTGGCACAGCCTGTGCATTATAAGAAGCCAATATGTGTTCTGAAGAAGAAGAGGCTCTTACTAACAGAGAGAAGAGGTATATAAAGAGAAGACACAAGAATTTTGATTACAAAAATGACAATGAAGGCAAGGGTAAAGCCCCTTTATCTGGAGGTGAAGATGAAGAAGGGAAGGATTTTCCTAAGATTCTTCTTAGAGCCATGCAAGATCTTGCTAGAGAGATCAAAGAGATGAGGTTGGAAAGAATCAAGGAATCCCCTAAATTATTTCATCTTGGAGAAGGCTCTGGCATTTCTCATCATTGGAAGGATCAACCAGTGCATTAGCCACAAGTTTCCCAATGCTCTACCATGCCTACATTTTTGGCCATGGGGAATGAAGGGTTACAAGAGCATGAATCCCTTGAAGACTATTTTGAAGAATATGAGTCTCAAAATCAGAGATTCAAAGATCACTTGAGTTTTCAAGAGTTTTGTCACATAAAGGACAATAGAAGACCAAGGCATCATCATAGAGGTGGTGGATTCATTTAGAATCATGATTGAGACCACACTATGGGCATATTATTTTTACCCAACTTTGATGGGTAATCCAAGTGTTCTAATAAATATTCGGTAGAAAAACTTGACATCTACTTTTAGTTGAACAAGGTTCCATAGATGGAGGCTATCAATATTGCAGCGCTGCACCTTGAAGGTGAAGCACATGACTAGTGGTTCCATGGCTTGTCTACATTGGTTCATGCCAATGTGATTGCTTATTCAGAGTTCACTAGAAGGCTGGTGGAAAGGTTTGATAGAAGAGATCTAGAGGCACCATTCATGAGCCTTGCAAAGTTGAAACAATCAGGCAATACAGAAACTTACATCTCTGAATTTCTAAGACTTTATGTTATGGTTCCTGATTTTTCTGCAACAAGAAGGGTGTACATGTTCATTGATGGTTTAGATGAACCTCTTCATAGGTTGGTTAAATCTACCAAGCCCACTACCCTACATGATGCTATTGAAAGGGATAGAGACCTTCAAGATGTTGCCAAAATCTAAGGCAATTTTTCAGCATAATCCCTCTTTTCCTTGAAAAGGAAAGGAAGAAAAAGCTGCTCCTTCAAAGGAGAGCTAATACAAGAAACCTCTTGATGATGAATTCTAGAGAGATCTAAGAAGAAGGAAGCTTTGCTTCACTTTCCAAGAATCATGGGCACCTGGAAATAGACGTGTAGCTAGAAAAACACATTACATAGAGGTCTTCTCAGATGACGAGGAGGAAGAAGAAGATGAACCAAGAAGAGGTCACAACACTGACACTGCAGGAGGTGAGCCAACACCATCAGGAGATGGGAATGGAGAAATTGTTCCTATTGGAGGGGCTCTTGCATCTTTGAGAGGAGTACCTAAGCACTTGACCTTAAGAGTTCAAGGTTTCATCTTGAATCAGAGGGTTTTTGTATTGGTTGATAGTGGGGCTACCCACAATTTCATTGATGCCCAACTAGTGCAAAGGAGGGAAATACCCACTGATGCTTTTGAGGGATTCTCTGTTTTGGTTCCGGGAGATAGAACAATGTAATGCATGCATTATTTCCCATCCTTATCAGTCACCATGGGGACATATACATTGATTGATCACTTCTTTGTGGTTGACATACCTGACACCAATGTTATATTGGGTGTTTAATGGTTGATTACATTGGGAAAAGTCACCACTAATTAGGAGGATTTGCAAATGGAATCGGTGGACAAGAAGAGTGGTCAAAATAAAATGATCAAAGGAATGCATACATATCCCTCATATACCACTTCCACACAGAAATTAGAGATGGATTTGCGTAGTGGAAGCAAGGACCTTACAGTCCCATCTATCATTCATGAGATTGCTACATGGGACACTATTATCTATTGGAAAACCACTTGGGAGGCCACTTGATTCAGATTTTGTGGGAGATATTTCACAATATGATGCTCCAAGCATAAATCCAGGAGGGATGGGAGCATTATAAGACAATGATACCGTGCCGGGAGTCTTGGGTAGGCTCAAGGAGGAGGGAGATCTTCTCCCAACATCGTCATCACCCACTCTCTTTTCAGATTTTGCACTGTGGGAGGAGAAGAAGGGAAGGAATGCCTTTCAAACATATACCTTTGGCATGGGAGATGTCAAAGAGGAGATTAGCCACATGAAAAAAATTTTAGTTGATAGATCATCAGCGCTGTCATTGTTGGGGAGTTTAGATCCATATTGGAAATCCCTGCTATTGGTGGATTACTCCAAGGATCTTCACACATGGATGATACTTGCTGACCAGCTACATGAAGAGGGATATTCAGTCCAAGAAGGAGTCATATATGATAATGGTAGGATCTTCTTGTCTAGAGCCTCCAAGCTCAAGGAGAAGTTGTTAGAAAGGGCCTATGAAGAGTTTCGTTTCAGCCACACATATTCCATGAAGATCTACAACATCATCATGAGGAGATTTGATTGGGAAGGCTTTGGAGGAGAACTACATCAGAATTTTCAAGAATGCATGAACCATGTGGAGTTGGGAAAACAACACAACTCTATGAAAGATTTAATTCAGCCATCTCTTTCTCTTTTTGAGGAAGGGGACAGATCTATGTACCACTCTATTTATTTAAGGAGGAATTTTGGTGAAAAATATGCTCATGTAAATAATGCTTCATTTGATTATTTTTTGCATTTTTTCACCATGTATATGCAAGCCATGACTTCAAGGAGGAGTATTGTACCTTATAAAATTCATGGCCAACTCTGGGCCACAAAAATTTTTGAACATGGCCACTCCCTTAGAGGACAAAGAGATATTTTGTTTCATGATGGGTGCATTCCTAAGGCACCAAATATATCTCACACTTTCAGCCATGGTGAGATGATTTGGACAACAAGTCAGTGGTGGGGAAGCCAATTACCACATCATGATCTGATGCAGTTAGGAGATGCACTGCGTTGGTTCCACATGTGGGACTATGACCCACCTCCATATGCATAAATTTATGTTTGTATGTATGTAGTTTTGCTCCCATACATTGATGATGTACTTGTACTTTTTATGGGAATGTATGGAGGGAGGATGTGAGGTATGTATGTGCCCTATGGGATGGAGATTCTCCATGTATCTTATGTTACATGTTTCATGGAGAACATTGGGAAAACCATGTTTGTTTCATTTGAGTTATTGTCTCCTTATGGGATGGATTATTTACATCCCATGAGAAATTTGGAGAAGCAATTCATGGGGGGATGGATTGGTGAACACTTAGCTTATGGAGGAAGCTTATCGCATGTTGGTGTCACCAATGGAGGAGGAGAAGAGTTGCAACACTCACCTTATCAGTTGCTTAAGGACAAGCAACATTTGGGAGGGGAGGACTATAATATTCCCAATTAGTCCTAAGCTAATTGGAATCTTCATTTTTTTTTCTATCTTTGTTTAAATAATAAAAGATAAAAGGAGGTAGATAATACTCCTTAATAATGAATAAATCAATGCCAAATGTAAAAAGGCTAAATATTGGCTGTTAAAACAAGCACCCTTAGGTGTGAAAGGGGCTAGATATTTTGACTGGGTCAACTTTGAGCAAATCTACAACGTTGTCATGGAGGAGTGGCCATCAATGAGGCACAACACAATTTTACATGGAGTTGCTTGGTATGAAATAAGTGATCTCATTGGAAGTGGTTTAGGGTTTGCAAGCTCTTAACCTATAAAAGGAAAAGGATGGAAGCATTAGAAGGTTGTTGATGATATTATATTTCTGAATATATTGTTTGTTTAGACATATATCTTTCTTTGGCTATTTAGCCTAGATTGAAAATGTTGTTTAGCATTGGGTGTTCCTGGTCAGGAATCCCACCTCTTCCATTTGAGTAGCTCTTGGGAGAGTTTGTATTGCATAGTCCACTATCTAGCTGAAGGCTAAGCTTCTTCTTTCAACTACAATGCAGATCCTATTGAGGGTTTGGTTGTCTTTGCAAGATGCAGCAAGTGGAGGCTAGATCTCTTCAGATCTAGGCCATTTCAGTGCTCACTTTTAGTGAAGGAGACTTCTACTTCATTGGGAGGAGAGTATTGGACATCTTGAGCTTCATTTTCTGATCTTGGCATGTGGCCAACCATATTCTAAACCCTACAACACAGTTTTACTTCTAGATCTGCATTATTCCTGTAGGTGCAGTTGCAAGGTCTTTTGGCATACCATCTGAAGAGTTAGTTTTCAATTGTTGGGGATCCGCCCTTCACTTTGGAGATCCATTGGAGGGGATAATTCTCTTGTTCATATTAGATCAGATCCAGCTCCAGATCTGAATATTTATGCATATCTGCAGACTTAGATCTCAGATCTACAACTTGTACTGGTGTAATGCTGAAAACCCCAAGGGGATTTTGAAGAAGAGCCTATATAGTGTATGGACCTGTTATAGATCTAAATTTTTAGGCTCTTATATGCTCTAGATCTAAAGTGTAATCTACAGCTATTGCAACCCAATAAAATAACGTTGTAAATAAATTTCCAATTTATATATATGGTTGCAACACCTCTTTTTGAGGATTTTCTTCTATTGGAGACTTGTATTTCCTGTTATGCATCTTATGGGCCATCTTGTACATCTATTTTTCTGTTTTAAATACATTTGAAAGGTCTCCATATTGGCCTCCTACTTTGTCTTTGATGAACTGCATTATTTTCTAGAATATCTGCATTGTATTGCTATATTCCCTATTTGGGAATATTACAATCACTCTCAGTTCTCATGATCACCCTCATTATCTTCCAACTTACCTGGCATGATAACACTATTGTTCTCAAAAATAAGTTTTGATCTAGGGTCATGTCTCAATACGAACCACCAATCCCTATCCAACACATCTGGGTAAAAAAACACCTGGTTGCAGTGTTTGGGGAAAAGATAGGGCTCCTTAGCTTCATCCCACATCTTTCTAGAGTTGATAAATATCATCCTACTATCGTGATATTCCTTTACATTATTCTGATTAAAGGTGTTCCACCACTTGCACCTAAAAATAACACATTGGAAAGAAGAGGAATCCACTTCAATGATCTCTTATATCTTTCCAATGTAACCTAACATCCCTCGTATTAGGTTTTGATCATGTTAGCTAGCTAGACTAGATTGACCTAACTGGACTTCCACTCCACAATATTGTGTCATATGTCCATCATCGGCATTTTCTGTGCGAAAATGGTGTCTATATGCCCACAAAGATGGGAACAAATTCACCTATAAAAGGTTAAAAAATCATAGTGTCATGTGTCTTATAATAACCCAACTGTTAAAATATGAAATATAGATGTTACATTTCAAAGGTGAATTATTAAGTTTAATATGTACATAAATAGATTATTATTGAGTGGGTGCACCCAATCCCTACATTTAGCACATCCTCTTCAGCACGAGGGTAACTGGTTGCACCATATTTCTCTTTGACTTGGTTAACAACTCAATTTTTGGGGAATATAATTGGCACATTTTCTTTTAAATGATCGGGATAAGGCACACTTCTACCATTAAACCATCTAAATTATTTCTTGTCACTATAGTATTTCATTCTCTTTTTTTCGTACAATGCGATCCACGGTTGTGTCACTTCGGAATTCTAAAGAACAAATTTATTGATTGCTTTAATTTCTGCATTCGCTGATGAAATTAAATTGACAAATAGTACATATGATATCAAAATATATATTATATCAAAGTTCAACATGAATATTTACTTTATGTAAATTTGAAAAATTATAAGTCGCTTACTCTTTATGAAGCGCCTTTTTCCATTCGTTTGGAGCAGCTCCACTTCTCTTTTGTCTTCATCCCTTTCATCGTCCCAAATCACCGCACTTTGTTTGTTGTCAATCTGCTTGATGTACTCACTGGCATAATAGAGATAATCATACGATATGTACCCCTCTGCAATAGACCCCTCAAGTTTTTCCCTTTTTCGAACAAAACCTTTCAATTTCTTAATGTACCTCTCTAAGAAGAACATCCAACGAAAAGAAACCACCCCAACTAATTCAACCTCATATACTAGGTGGATTAGAAGATGAACCTGCAAGTCCATGAAACTCATCAAATCTTCTCAAACATACAAAAAATATCAACTATCTCTTGACGTCACCATGGAATGCTAGCCACATGAATATCCTTTGACGTGATCCAACGCACAAATGTAGATAATTTAGATATGGAACATCCTAGGTCTTGGGGGAATTCATGTTTCACACACCCATGCACGAACAAAGGATAATGACGCTGCAAAGTTATAAACACATGAAATAATATACAAAATTAGTTATGTTTTATGATCCTTGCATGGGAGAAAATTTAATAATATAACAAATAATAAAATCATGCTTTTGACATTATATGTACTCTTAGAAGATTCAAATTATCATGTGATTTCAACCTTGACAAATGGTCATCCACGGTGAAGCAACACCGTAGTGAAGACCCGTATGAAGATGGCACCCTCACACCCATTATAACTTCATTTTCCCAAGAAAGATCATATTTTTTAAAAATCCATGGGGCATCTCCTTCTTTGAAATACCAATTAGAGGGACCAGCGCCTGCCTCTGATCCTGTACTTTCTAATTGTCTTGGTCAATGTTTCTTTTTAGTTTTTGAATTAATAAGATCTTTCATAACAGCCAATGTGTCACTTTGTTTCGATGATATGTGCTTCCATAAATAAGATGAAACATTTTTAAATATATGCATGGAATCTAATAAGTGGGTAATCTTGAGATGCTTCCAATATGGGAGGTTATAAAAGATATATTTACTTTTCATCCCATTGGGAAATTTCTCAGCATAGGTGTCGAAGAATTCTGGATCATCGAACATAGGCTCCTCATTTGAATTGAACATTTCTATGAACTCCTTCTCCTTCTCTCTCTCATATTCTTTAAGCCATTCAACTGGTGTCGTTATTGGAGGCCTTTGGGTTCTCTCTCATTTACCATTGAAAGTGAATGATGCTCTTTTGTAAGGGTTTTCTTCTGGGAGGAATACCCTGGAGAAGTCATGCAGTGGCTTTCGTAGGTTGTTGGACCATCTAGCTTTTAGAGAAGTTCCACAACATTTATATCCAAAATACCCTTTTGTTACAAGACCTGTGAAATTATTATATACAAAATGCATGACACGTTAAAGAATACCTTGAAGATCAAAACAATTACAACGAATTAAATAACTAATATGCAAAAGAATATTGTTACATATATAAATAGATCAATAAACATGTAATTTAACAGAGAAAACTCCTAGACCTAGATAATCATGTGTTGTGTAAGCACATATGCTATACAACGTAAAACTCCTCTCTACTGTGATGGGCCTTGATACACCGTATACATTTATCCCATCCCATAATTATTTCAATTCATCTACCAGGGGTTGTAAGTAGACGTCCATATTCTTCACTTATATTCTACTAGGGACTATGAGAGCTAACATAAGATGTTCATTCTTCACGGAAAACCATGGAGGGATATTGTTATTGATCACTACTACAGGCCAAACTTAATAGTTGGTGTTCTAGAGGAAACATGGGTTGACGTCATCCATGGCCATGTTGAGTCGTAGACTTCGTACTTCATCCTTGAATTTTCATGTATCCTCTATATGATTCATGGCTATTGAATGAGTTGGGATTCACATAACTCCCAACTCACTTATGTGTGAGGCATGCCATCCTTGTAACATAGCTAATTATTTGCAATGAAAGAGCCTTTGAATCTTTGGGATTATAGGCATGTGCCTCAATATCTTAAAAGGAGGACCATGTGATTTACCCTTATTTTTTGATTTATCATACGTGTCATGGCCACATTTTAGACATATCTCTTTTTTTGCATATTCTCCTCTATATAGAATACAATAATTTGGACATGCATGATATGATATGTACTCAACACCCATCATTTTCAACAATTTCTTTGCCTCTTCACAACTACCGAGCAAGACATTATCACTTGGAAGAACCTTATCTTTGAATAACATGTAGTTGGTCATGGAAAATAGTAAATGTACACTAATGCCGATATAATGATTAACATTCATAAAATTGAACATTTGTAATGTTCATTGTGTGATTATATCTCTCAAAATATAAGGGAGCACTTGATGGTCAATTACCTCAAAATCTTGACAAAATTTGCTTTCAATTTGTACAGTAACATCTTTGTCCCCAACTGGGTAGAATTTTATTGACTGACAGGTCCAAAGAGAGGGGTGGTGGAAGCAAATTTAAGGCTTTCGAAAAAGGTATGAACGATATGAGCATCATCCCTTAGCTGATCATCGTTCTAGAATGCATATAACAATATTGTCTCCATGGCAGTCGTATCCCTTAATTAATCATCCATACCAACCTCTAGTTGATTGACTCAATTGCCATATTGTGAAGAACTACTATTGTTGTATTCATTCCTAATTAGTGAATCTAGACGTAGTGGGAATTGAATAGGTGGTTGATTCAACCATTCTTGTTATTGTTCCTCTCCAACTTTTTCTCTTAATTCAACCTTCTCTCGATTTGACATTGTCATGGGGTGAAACAGAAGATGGTAGGTAGGTTGCTCATCATCACTAGAATCCTAATAATATCAAAAAATATATGTGAACATGATTAGTACAAAATCGATGGTATCAATTAGTAAGCACGTCGACAATGCATGATTATTTGGTTTAACGTTGAAATAATTACATTAATATACAGAAAAATTATTTTTACCATCATTGTCCCAGGATTGTGGCTAGAAGGTTCAATGTTACAATTGACAGGGTGAAGAAGTTGTACATTTTCATCTACCAAATGCACCTTGTGGTATGCTGCTCCTGATAAGAGCTTCCGAAATTTTGGAGTTGTTTGAATATTTTGTGCATCTGAACTCGATTCTGAATCTGCATGAACCTGCAAATTTGTATGCATTGATTTAATTCAGCTGATTAGCATGGATAAAATAATTAAATTAAATTAGATAATGAAAATATAAATAAAATCTGAATTAAATATTACGTCTGGAGATGGATATGGAGAACACCGCGATGGAATTTGAGAAATATTATAGAATGAGTTGGATTTTGAAGAATTGTCCATTTGATATAATTATTATATTTTCTCCCTGCAATTGAGCAAAATCAACAATAAATTTTGTTGTACATACCTAAAAGTAATTTCGATGCCTTAAAAGTGGAATTATTGTTATTGGTGCGAATGTATAGCTAGCCGCACCAATGCATTTTAGTTACTGCACACCAGTGCGGTATTATTAACTGATGCACCGGTGCAATTAGTTAACAAAAACACCAAATATCCAGAAATAAAAAAGTGAAACTTTATTTTTTTAAAGTGAAAACAAAGCAATAAATTGAAAAATAGGCGATAAATTATTTTCAGAAATATAATTTCATAAAAAAGTTCTTTAAATAGTAAAATCTATTCATTATTTCATTATTTTTGCAAAAAAATTCAGGGAGGGATTTTCACGAGTGACATACTAGGAGCAATAGAGCACGAGAACACTGTGGAGCAAAAAAATACTTTCGAATGACAACATTATTCAAATAATCAAAATTTAAACATCCGGTGATTCGCACAAAAACCCTGTAGTATAGTAAAATTGTTAAATTTTACTGTAATAATTGTTTTTATTTACAGTTTCTGTTGGATTTAATACATGAATAGTAAAAAATTTAAATTTTACTATGCATTTAAAAATAAAAATAAAAAAAATCCATTCTTGTTGTTTCTTCCCTTGCTTCTTCTTGTTTTTGTGACTTCACAATTAGGGCTTTTCATTTTAGATTTATAGGGTTTGTATTGCTATATATATAGGCATATGACATCTAACCCACAGGACCACTTGTAGAGTTGGATCCCAATCCATGTCGGCCCTTGCATGATTTTTTTAAAATCAGATTTTTTTTAATCGATGCACCCTGTTTAAAATAGCGCATCGGTGTGCTATTGTAGTATAGCGCACTGGGTACATACTGTTTGAATTATTATTATTATTATTAATTTATGTCTCTATTAATCGGTTCATCAATTAACATATAACGCACTGGGTCTCCTTGTTGAGAGAGAGCATTGTACGATGTTTCTACTATTTTGGTGGTGAGTTTATAAGAACATACCGCACCGCCTTTGGTTCGTACTATTTGAAAGGCACACAGTTTTCTTGAATTTTTTTTTACTTGAAAAGTGTGTGATTTCTTTATAAAATATATTAATGAATGGTATGGTACATGTTTCATATTGATAAAGAAATGGCTGTCAAGAGATCATGTAACAAAAATACTGATAGCACATCGAGAAAAACAAAAAAGGAAAGTTCTTTGTAAATTATTTACAAAAAATATTATTTTTGACCTATATTTAAGCTTAACTAATATGTATTGTTTACTGTGTATCATGTAGAGCCACAAAATGATGAAGCTCGATAAGATTATTTCTGATCTAAGACTAGAAGAGCGTAAAATCTTGAAGAAAAAATTGCAGTATGATGAATCAGGTGAATGAAAAAATGCTATCGATCCAATATGAGTTTCTTTTTTGAATTTTCATTAATAATATACTTAAAAATATTAGATAACATGTTTCAAACAATCTGTTAATTTACATATGTTTAATTTTCTACAGGGACCAATAATGAAGAAAAGGAATGTTATTCTAAGAAAAGAAAAAAAAAATAGAACATGCAAATGAAAATTAATTGCTCCTTAGCTCATCTGGAGTGGTGCTGGAGGTTAACGAAAGAGGGAAAACTTTTACAAAACTTTGAGGGATCAAGTGGAAAAAATGTATAGACATTTTTTCCACTTACAATACAAAAATAAATTCAATGATTCCAAGAACCAAATTTTATTTAAACTACAGAATGAGTTTCCAAAGAATTGGTCAATGAGACATGTCAGAATTTTAATAGCAAAAACATACAACAAAAAAAAAGGAATGAAAAAGTAATATTCCTTTAAATGTTTTTCTAGAATTATATGTATATATTACTATAAAACAATTATTTATAAATATCACTTTTGCTATATTTAATTTTCATATATCAATATAAAAATTAAACAGTTTATCATCATGTTACATTTTCAAGAAGATTATGAAAATCTCAAAGGATGAATGAGCTGATATATGAAATATGCCTGTCGGAATGTCCAAAAAGGTGTACAAGGAGATGGTCAAAGAAATGTACATAATTGCATCGCACGAGGAGCCATATCAACAACAACATGCTTCAAATGTAATATGTAATCATTGATTTTTTTTATTAGGTACAACAAATAAACAATTTAGCATTAAATATTAATTTTCAAGTATTTTATTGCAGAAAAGAAAAGAAAATGGAACCCATTCAGCACATAAAACAGGACGACAAGGAAGAAAATGGTTGATATCTATGTTTGTGACTAATTGTTACTTCCTTATAACAACTTAAATAGATTTCATTTTTGTATATTTTAAGTTTTTTTACAACAATCATCATTGAATGTCTTCAAATAGGTGCTAACATACAAAGAAGAACCATTAGAATAATTGATTGAGATTGGATTAAATATGGGTTATCAGTATATGTTGGCATATCAAAAATTATTTTTGAATTTGTAAGCATCTATCTTTTTTTACTTAGCTTCGTCTATAATTAATAGAACAAAAAAATATTTAATATTAAATATATAATTTGTTATGGGGTATAAAACTTGCAGGAAAAAAATTATGGAACTGCACCAACAAATGAATTGTTGAAAGATGGCATGAAATTTGGTTTTGAAAGAATTTGTATAGTTCATGAGTCAATTCTTGCTATGGTACATTTCTTTTCAATTTACATTAATGTATATTATTTAATATTGCAATTTTCATTATTCTCACCAATGTATATGCACTCATTACACTTTATTTGTATGTTTGTAGATGGAACTTGAAGAAGATGAAAACAATCAACACAGTGAACAAAACATTCCTCAAAATAACCCGTCATGAAAGTGGCTTGAGCAGTGACAACAGTTCCAATGAAGAATGATGATCAATATGTTTGGATATCAAAGCAAGGCGTTGTATTTTTGAATTTTTTTTTTTTCTCTGTAAAATCAGACATTTTGTTTAATGGAATGGACATAGTGTCCCAATCGAAAGATAGAGGGACACCAATAATTGTACCATTTGGTACGAAAAAGAGTGTCTTATTCACATATATAATAAAATACGTTTTAATTTATTCTATTGTGTTCTCCATTGTCATTGTGAAATGTTACACCACTGATTAAATATATGGATGATTAAATATTATAATGAAGAGATGCAAAATCTGATGATATGATATAAAAAATTAATCTAAACATCACATTGAAATGCACTAATAAAAACTTAATTGATATGAGTACTGTTATATGATATGTGTCGAATTTTGATGAATAATGAATTTACAAAAAATCATAATAATTGCACTGTCACAGGTTGATGTTTCTAAAAAATACAAAATGAGCACCGATGCATTTGTAAGATAATGCACACTGGTGTGTTGCAATGACCTATGGGCACCACACAAATACCAATACCAATTAGAACGTCTAGTGCGCTTTATCGACGACTACCACTTGGGTGGTTCGATAGGCATTGCATGCACCGGTGTGGTTTTTATTTAACGCATCGGTGCATTTTTATAACTTAACGGCTCGGTGTGTTTTATCACCTACAGGGCCTGGTGTGGTTTTACACCATAACGGACCAGTGCATGCACCTTCCATTGGCCTGATGTGACTAGTTGGCTAACACGCACCGGGTCGTTGCTAAACGCCCCGGGGCATCCCAAATTTGTTTTCCATCCTAGTGCTTGGTGGGTTTCTAGTACCAGTGTGTTCATGGTAAAATGCACTGGTGCGTTGACACCTAATGTGCGCACCTATGAGAAAAACATTTGTAACAACCTCTGAACATCCAGGTTTTTTTAATTGTGTTGAAATTCCATTAGAAGATTTGCCAAAACCTCCGTTACCGAAAATGGATGTTGTAGAAAATGTTTTTTTGACAATTTTGGCCAATTTTATAACACTACTTTGAATTTCGTAAAAAACTAAATTAGTTATGGCTTCCCAAAGTTTTTTCACTTACCGCTCCACATGTTCCACCAAATCTAACACCGAGCCTACATTTCCGCCCCGAAATTCGCTAACTGAATGCCAAATTTCCCAATAACTGGGCAAAATTTTTGGGGCATTAATTTTCCCAATAACGCCTAAAGTCTGAAAATCAAACTATATTTTTGGCACATTATATATATATATATATATATATATATATATATATATATATATATATATATAAAAGCTTTGTCGACTTACCACAGGCAGTCTCGGCAAGGTGGACACATGGCGTGACTTTGAAAAAAGGTTATGGTTATTTTCAGTGACGTGGCGGGGGGCGTGGGGCTAGCCTCCCACACATTATGCCACCCCGTGGTGGTGACCAGGGCTAGGGCTAGACCTCGACCCCTTCCCCCATGGCGGATACATAGTCAACATAAAACTAACCCGATAGTATAGTAAGAATAATTATGATGGCACGATGGCAAAGGCTTTGTGCTGGATGCTTGGAGGTCACAGGTTCAACCCTCGCCCGCTCTTCTTGGATCTTGACCCAATTTTGGTGGCCCTCGGGCTGCCATGTGGTAACCCTTGGCTGGGCCACGTGGTAGCCTGTGATTGGTCACCCAAAAAACCAATTAAAACATGCTAATTAAAACCAACTAGGCAGTGCCACTTGGCACAATATCATTCGTTAGAGGAAATCCATTGACCCAGTAAACTTGCCACATGGGCACGTCCAATCATTAGTACATACTATTGACTGGATTGGACATGCACTTTTTTTTTCAAAAATTTGCCTCTTTGACAAAGTGGAAAAAACACGTTTCTGGGAGCATACGATGTCCGTTTTTTGCAAAACAAGTTGCATCGGATTCAGAACAATGAGATCTACATTGTTTTTCAGGTTCTACACCATTCTGACAAGGTTAATTTTTAGCATAATTTTGAGCACCTGATCAACTGGAAATTGAGGTCTTTGTTGATTTCTAGAAGATTTATTTGAAGCTAGTTGGAGTTGCATATTCATTTGAGGTAGAACCTATGGTGCCATATTCCTATAGGAAGAAGGTCCTCTCCCTATTGGCACCCAACCTTGATTTTTCATTTGAGGGGGCCATTATGTCCAAGGCATAGGAGGGTACCAACCAAAAGTGGGAGTAAAATACTAGGAAGGATCAAAGGGAGTGGGTCTAGAGGATCAAGGGGGGCATGGTTTCTTCTAATCCAAAAAGTAGATTTGTTTAGTTTCCTCATTGACTTATTGAAACATGGCCTTAAGCCCTAGAAGAGAACATTCCCGAGTATAATTTTTTTCTCACAAACATTACACGTCTCGACATTGTTTAAAGGGAATTACCTAACAGGGTATTTATTCTGACATTTGGAGAAGAATATTTCTAAGGATAAATCAACCTCCTCCTTCTTATTTTTGTCTTTCTAGGTATCTAATTGAGAGTTGATGGTGCTAATAATGTTAGTTTTAAATTTTTATAATAGATTCCCTAGCTCTGATTTCACTACCCATATCCCACTAGACTTATTAATCCTAGAAACCATACCCCAAGAGCTTTTGTTTATTTTGAACTTCCTTTGGAATATCATTTGAATATATAATAAATATCATGATATGATAATAAAGAAAAATATCTTGCACCCATAAGGATTAATTTTTGATCTGAATATGGGAAAACTTGTTATTTCTATGCAAGCTCCTTCATCAGTATTAAAAATGTGTTGAGGATTGTCTCATGTTAACCACTTGTGAAGAGGGTTTATGTATGTAGTTTCATGTGTTTTTGATGATCAAATTATGAGTTAATTAACAATTAAAAACTCATGTACAACAAATAAAATGTAGAAACGTAACTCACACCAATCACATAACACAATGGATGATGATGGAGTTCACCCCTCCTCGGCTACATCTCCATGGACCTGCTTTAACTAGTTATGCCCTCTTGTGATTATGAGTAAAATATTTGATTAAAATCATATGTGATGCTCCAATGTATTTTCTTACTATCCCATTGGCTTCATAAGACATGAAAACCCCAAAAATGAGTATCCAATCTCTGAATTTGGTTACCATCTCCTCTAGGCTTGACCACCAACCCATATGGCCATCACGGGGGCTTCACCATGGGAGCAATAACATAACACTTGGGTTCATATTGGGGGATATATAATGAAGAAAAAATTACATAATATATTGGGGGATATATAGGGGGTAAAGGGTTTTTATATTGGGAGGTATAAAAAATGGAACTCAAAGTTAATAAAAAAATATAAAGGGGTATAAAAAATGTTAATGAAAACATGGATACCTACAATATATAATGATATTAGGGGATTTTTAAATTGGGAAGGTGTATTGGGTTTATATTGGTAGGGGATTAAATAATGTGATTTTTAAAGGTATTTTCCAATATGTACTCAAATTAAGGGTATTGTTTAATATGCTATGATCACAGGTGATATTTTATAGGTTCATTGAGTGAAGCCCATGTGATGACCATGGGTTTGTTTAATCTCCAAAGTGACAAAAGCACCTTCATATGTGACCCAACGCCTCTTAAAATTGTATCACTGTATTCTGAGCATCAAATACATCAAAAATTTACTATTCATTCACTGAAATTGGCCTTCAGCGGATATGGGCATGGCCTTCCCTCCTGGTGGCCCTAGGCTTCAAAATTCTTCAAGTGACAAAAAACACCTGTATATGAGCTCCATTACCTCTGAAAGCTACTCCAATTGATTCAGAGCATGCCAATATGATAAGAATGACTATCCTTGAAAAACATTTGGTCGAAAATTGACCAAGATAGGCCTCATTAAAGTTTCCCCTAGATTCTACCTCTAAATCTAGAAAACTGCAAGTTAACTCTGAAAAATTTGGAAGTGGTGCCAGATATGGAGATTCTGCTAAAAATCCACCAACTTAACTGCATATTAATTAATTCTTTAACCGTGCTTGACTGTGCATTAAGTGTGTACTAATATGCACTTAACTGAGTGCTTAACCAAGGTCATATGATAAGGTTCCATGAGGAGGAGGGTTGGCCCCTCTGTGTTCCTCCACCCATGAAATTTGCACTAAAATTAAATATGATTTCCATGAAATGGTTTTCAAAAAACTAAGTGGTGGCATGTCGGTAAAATAGGTGGAGTAGTAGGGTTAAGGTCACGGGGTCGAACCTTGACCTATGCCAAAAAATACGTTTTTGCAAACACACATATATAATATGCCTCCAATGTTTAATTCGATATGCCATGTTTAATACGCTGCGCTATCAACCATAAATTCATTTACCCACTGTTATGTTTGCCACCATAAAGTACCATATGTTTAACACGTTATATGCCCACCATTTAAATATATGCATCCATAATGTAATTCAAACCTGCAAACGTAATGTGTAAAACCTTTCAAATACCAACATATACAAACTTTGGACTTAGGCTTGATTTAAACATTGTACTTTGGGTTTATAATTTAAATGTGGAATTTTTAAATATATATATAAGGTTTTGAAATTAGTATTAATTATTAATATATATAATAATTTAATATAATATATGATAATTAAATCATATAAAATAGAAATTATATATATATATATATATATATATATATATATATATATATATATATATATCCAATCTTAATATATAATAAAAAAATAATTTCCCACACATAAATATCATGAACCCACATTCAACCTTGGAGAACTGAGAAATTTTTACCTTCACAAACCAAACTGGCGAATCCAATTGTGCCACTTGTCACAGTCCCATTGGAGAAAAACTAAAGAATATTCTCTTCATGGTGACTGGACTACCATGTCATCAGATGTACCTATTTTGCAATATTTTGTTTTTAAAATTTGCATGCTCTGAATGACGATCAGTAGACCATAACTCCTTCATTTGAACTTGGTTTTCAATGAAACGAGTTGCATTAGATTCCTTGCGACGGGCCGGTCACTTTCGTTCTAGTTTGGTGCAATTCTGAGCACTTTCATTTTTGAGCTAATTTTTGGCCCTGTTCTAGATTCTGATCATTTTTTCAATGCAATATTCTCATATTACCTTAAGAAAAAGGATACACAAGGTTTATAGGTCCAAAGTACTCTGCCTTGTTCTTTTTAAAGTATAGTGGAATCTTTCCACGTAATCCTATAAAACGTTTTCATCGGCTTGGGACATCTTGAAGATCTATTCTTTAATATCTAGTACCTTTCAACAGTCCTGGTTTTTTTGAAAAACATTTTCTTCATATCATCTCAAGTATAGAGATAGTTTCCCCCAATCCCATGAACCAACAGAGAGATGCATCTTTCAAAGTTACAGAAAATAATTTCAGTTTTTGAGCATTTGTAGAATAATAATAAATATGAAAAAGGACATCAAACTCAAACAATAATGTGTCTAGGTATTCCTTGTATAGGCCATGAAAATTCAGAAGGGGCAGAAAGAGGATTTTTCTTCATCTAAAATATTGCATTAAGCCCTTGGCTGGGAAATTTGAAGGTAACAGATCCCTGTCTCCCAGGTCCATTTACTTCTCCATCTGCCATCTTTTCCCTTTTTGGAGTTTCAAGGTTTTGAAAGTTATAGGAGCCTAAATAAATTTCCAGTTCCTTGTCCAATGTAGTTTCTTCCCTCCTCGGTGTTTCTCATTTTTAAGGCTTCCCTACTATACTATTTTGAAAAAATGTGTGCTTTAAAGTATCCCCCTTTTCGTTTTCCAAAATGTTAGTAGCATTAGGGGAATTTTGAGGTCTAAAATGGGCCTCCTAAGGAAATTATAAAATAATAGTGGAAAAAATCAAATAAGATTTGATGACATCATCAAATTTTAGAGGGAAAAATGGAAAAACTACTTTTTCAACTCATATTTTCAACTTATCTCCTAAAGTTTTTACTCAAATTTCGAGCGGGAGTACTCGTTGGATTAGAAATTTAATTCCCCATCCAAGGAGTACCCATGTTGCATACTTTTGATGGGTCCTACTACATGAAAAATGAGAAATACATAAAAAAATGTGATTACAATCACGTTTTTTATGTATTTCTCATTTTTCGTGTAGTAGAGTTCATCGAAAGTATGCAACATGGGTACTCCTTGGATGAGGAATTAAATTTCGCATCCAAAAATTACTCCCGCTCGAAATTTGACTAAAAATTTTGGGAGATAAGTTGAAAATACGAGTTGAAAAAGTAGTTTTATTATTTTATTATTTTTTAATATTTTTACCCTTTTATTTAAAAAATGGTGAATCATCCCCCATGGTTGACATCATCATCTTGAATCCTATTGGTTGTTATAAAGTTGATTTTTGTTGTACATTTTTCTTATGAGGCCCATTTTAGACCTCAAAATTCCCCTAATGGTGCGGGTCCTCCTATGCCACGTGTTGGGGTATTAAACAAACTTTTATTTTTCTTGCCTATGGTGTTCTAACTAGCATGGTCTAAATTCAGGACATTCATGACATAATTTACTAAAATGTATGAAATCATAATCTTCTATCAGTCACTTCCACTCCCAATGTCATTCCTATTTGACCTAAGGCGGGAATGTTAATACTTCCTAGTGCCTCCCCAACAACTGTGCCAAAAATGATGATGTGAATACTAGTTTTATAATTATATGGAAGGTAGGTATTCACTTTATCATTTAATTTATCAACCCAGGGTCTAGTTGATTTATGAGGCTGTCAATGTTGTGTATACAATCATCAGAGTTCCTACAACTCCTATGTGTAGAGACTTGAAATAGGAAACCTATCGACGATGCAGGCCCTAATTCCTATTAGAGCCTAAATTATCTATATTGGTCAAGCCACATGATGCATTATGTATTGAAATAAAAATCCAATACTTAGTTCCAATTCACTATTCCTATTGGAGGTAGGAAAAAATGCAAGGATACAATTTCATAGAAATCACTATTGATTTCACAACATGATTGCTAGTTTTGCAACAACTATTGTTGGTTTTGCAGTAGTTCAATGATCATCGCCCTTCAAACTCAAAAATAAAAATATGTCCCACGAAAAATACGAGAAGGAAATGTAATAAAATTTAACAAACAATGGAAAATGAAATTAGCACATGCACATTTTGCATGAATTAACTCGGCTAATTCTACCTAATCTGCAATCAAATTAGAACCTGCACAAAAAAAATACCCAACTAGCATGAATTAAACACATAGTGTACAATAAATAAACACAATGTAGGACCTTAACTCAAGTGGGACCAAATCAAGGTTTGGCTTGTTCTTAAGAATCATGAATTCACTAATGCAACTTCAGTAAATAAGCCAACACATCCACTGGCAGAATTTGTATTAAAACTATTCAAGATTATATTATAGTTTGCACATTATCTCTCTATCCATATTCTGAAGAGTAGATATATTTATATGATGGAGGGGAATCTGAGTCCCATCAGACCATTTGAAATTAGAGGCCAATTTAACCAAAATGGTTTACCACATGATACATATATTGTATAAATAAAGAGTAAACATAACAAGGAAAGTCTATGAGTAATAATTGTTGGAATCATGATTGTCGTTAGAAAAAAATATGTAGGCATTAGTGTCTGCTAAAATCTCCAGATTTAGGATCCACGAGAGGTGGTTAATCCATGTCACAAAACACACAGATATTGTTGAACCCAATGTTCAACAATATCCCCCCCAACGCAAGCTGAGTGAGTTTTGAACTCGAGACCTGCTGCTCTCATACCACTTGTTGGAATCATAATTGTCGTTAGACCAAAACCTTCAGGAATTAGTCTTTGCTACAATATCTAGAGTTAGGATCCATGAGAGGCGGTTCGTCCATGCCACAAAACACAGATGGAGCATTGAACCCAATGTTCAACAATAATTAATTTACCCTAAGAGCTATAATGATTGTTACAAAGCAAGACATCTTGGATAATATTTAATTATTAATATGTATCTACATTCATTTGTGCCCCCACCCTGAGTGGGTTGGGTTTGGTGTGTATCTTTAGCAAGTTTGGAATTATTTCTTATTATTGTCATTTTTTCCACTAGGTTGTTAAGAATTCTTTGGTTGCATGGACCGCATCATGTGAATCTCAGAGATTTTCTCATGGGAAATTTCTTGTTGAGAGTTGGGCATACTTTTTCGGGCTTGTGAAGTAATAATTAGTTTCCCCAATTGAGAAGCTAACTATATCACAAAATAATAAGTGACATAAATAATTACACCATTAGAGTGTGGCCTAGTTTGGGTTGTTGTGGAATATTGATTGAAGGTCAAGGAACATTAGGAATAATGTCATATGGAGTGCTCGATTAAGAGTAGATAAAGTCAACATGTTGGGCACATAAGATGGATTATTCCTCTTTATCCACCCCAATAATAGTGAAATATATGGCAATGGGTGGTAGAAAGGATTCGGCAAAGAAATATTTGAGTAACGAGTCAGGAATGTTGGTCCTAATCAATCACTTTCTTTTCCTAGACTTGTGTTTACAATCATAGCTACAGGTGGAGGGTTTTTTCTTGAAGGTATAAAAGAGAACAATTCCTATCTATTTTTTCATAGGTAACTAAAAATGGTTCAAGAACATTGATTCCAATGAAGCATATTCATGATATGATGCCTTGTCTAGTTCAATGTACCATTTTGTGGCGTCATGGTTTTTTGGAAGAGTCTCAAACTAAAAGAATAGTTCCCAAAATAATTTTAAGATTACCATAGATGGTAGGTGTTGATATGCATGGTTTGGTTCTAACCCAAATTTTCTTTGAACTTGGGTATATCGTATGGAAATTTTGTAGGCATTGGAGGCCACCAAGGACCGTGGAATATGGGGTGATTCATTAATTTTTCCAAATATGACAAGTCAAAAGATGCTAGATATGGAATATGTTGTCGATTCAATGGATTTGTAGGTAAATATGTACCCTAACTTGGACTCTGTGGTTTCCCCATAACATAGTTTCGAGACGATGATGGTTTACCAAAGGGATTTCTAACCTAGGGTATTGGACCCTTAAACTAGCTATCTTGGTGAAAGGATTATATTTCTACTATGGATATTTCTCTCGCAGATAAAGGAACTCCCAAAGGCATGGCTACTAATGATATTGTTCCCAGGACTAGAAGGAATACTTCTTGGTGCAAAAAAACCACTGTGATCTAAATAGGACAAACAAGTTTTGTTGTGGTAGCTTCTTCATCAATATAAAAGAAAAGTTCTTAAGGATTGTGTCAAATGGAAAGTTTATGAGAGGGTTTATGTGCCTTTTATGAAAAATACATGAAGTAAATTAGCTTTAAAAAAACATAAACATCAAGTAAATTTCATAAAATATAATACACAACAAGTACCTTACACAGTATTGATGAAGGAGTTCACCCCTCCTCGGCCACGTCTCCTTGGACCAGCTTCAATGGCTTGGCGCTCTTTGATTAACTGATCAAAAAATTGAATATAGTCATTTACTGGGCTCTTATGGCTCTCACACCTACCCCAATGGCTCTAGGACACCCCCAATACCTCTGTTTTGGTTCTGACTGAGTCAAATTCTGACTCTCTGGGAAAAAGTTATGCCTCTTTCAATTTTTCCCACTAACTGCTCTGCTAAACTAGCTAATTCCAGTCAAAACTGGCAGTTCTGCCTAAAATAGAGAAACTCTGCAAAACTAATTTGTGATTAGTGCTAACTAGAGATTAAGCACTAGTTAAGCGCACTTAAAACACTAATTGTGCATTTAAAACTAATCCTCATTTAAATTTCAGATTAGTTCATTTAATCATGATTAAAGTTTAATAATTTGGGTTAGGGTATTTAAAATCCACATTAATGTTAGCCTCTACCTGTGGTCACGGGTGCGTGGTCCTGTGGATTGGGGCTAGCCCCTCTTTCCCCCCGTAATGCAACAATATGAAATTTAAATAGATATGAATTTCATAATATGTTACGTCTTATGTGGTAATGGAGTTGGTATTGTTGTTGTGTGCTGTGGCTGAGGTCACTGGGTCAATCCCAACCTCCACCCGTCCTCCCATATGAAATTATTCGACCATACAATACCATTTCGACCTTTGGGAGGGGGCACGCTTCGAACCTTGGTTTCACTACATGTCCTCATCCCATTGGTTTGTTCAAAAACCAACCAAACTTTTCCATGTAGCCCAGAAATTCAGGCCAACCACAAGCTGACAAGTGTCAGCACACCATTGGTTAGAGAAAAACCCATTTTGACCAAAAATTGACCCCTTTGACACTGTATGACTCTTTTTGAAAATTCGCTTGTTTGCTGAAGTAGACAATATGCTCTAAATTTATCATAAAGAGTCGGTTTTTGATGAAACAAAGTGTGTCGGATTCAGGGTGACAAGCACTTTATAGTCATTATTGTTTCGATTGATTTTGAGCACTTTCATTTTTTAGCAAAATTTTGCCAATAATTTAGTTTCTGATCACTCCTTCCCACTGAAAGGATTTTGGACCCACAAAATCTGGTTATCTGATGAGATTTTAATCCTCTTCACCTTTCCAATTTCTATCAACTTGATTCTAATTGGAAAAATATTCATGAAAACCACATGCCTACTCTTGCAAATGGCTTGGTACTTCAACCAATGTCCTCCTTTTGCTGCTGACCCTTGTTGGCTACTTGTTGACTAAAGAAAAACATCATGCTGTAACAAAGAGATACCTCTGTGCTTGGAAAGGTTGACTGATGGCCTTCCCACTAAGAATAATGTCCCTCCTTTACATAAACATGCATTTGATGCAAGCTTCTCCTTGGAAACTCTTTTCCAGTTTAAGCCCATCTAAGTGAACTATAACAATAAATCCAAATATTAGTAATCAATAGAAATTAAATGACCATTCTTTTACATCCACGGTACCAAATTCCACATCTGGAAGAATGTTTTTTCCATCTCTTTTAGTTCTTGGCGTCATGCATCATATGGTCTACAAAAAAGCTATTATTTTCGCTGTAATATTTTGTCATCTTGTCCCTCTTTTTTCTTCTTGATTCCGTCATCCTCTAGTATTGAAATTCTGCTCATGCCATGATTTGATAATGAAGGCTAAATATGAGCCTCTCGCTCAAGAGTGGACCTTCCAAAGTCCTAAGACATCTTGTCACAAGCAAAACCATGAACTTGAAAAACACATCATGCAAGAAACACAACTTGACGACCTCCCTTTTTCTCCTTCAAAGTAAAAAATGTCACATCTTATGAACATCGCCATGCATTCTTACATATTGGTGTACAAACCCATCAACCAAACACAAGTCGAAAAAACATGCGTCTTCAAACCATTGACTCTTAAGTTAAACAAAAGCATGTACAACACTTGATGATTATTTTCCCAAAACAACAATAATTTCACATCTCATGAAACATTTCGTCAACATCTCCCGTTCATCCTTGGAGACTAAATCAACTCTTCCAAGTCAATAAGACATACATGTAACAGTCAATCAACCAACACAAGTTGATCACTCATGCATGTGAAAATGATCAACACTCTCAATTTGACAACATACATGTTAACAAATAAATCAACCAACACAAGTCAATCACTCATGCATGTTCAAGCACAATGAAACTATAAAAAATTCCACTGTTCACACACACAAACTCTCATGCATGTATACAATTCTCAACTCTCTCACAAGTACAATCACAATTAAAAGAATCCCATTGGTATGTACGAGTACTTAAAGAGCTGAAATGACCAAATTTTCTACAACAAAATGAGTCAACATACTCCACTTTCAAACACCTTCCTGGAATAAACATGCAACATGTATTATATAGAAAAATAAATGCATTCACATGAAAATTGCAACTACAAATTTCCATCTTTGCTGAATCTAAGTGAGTTAACATAACTCTACTTTTCAAACATCTTGCTTCATGCAATATGCATCATACTTTCAATAGAAAAGAAATCCATCTAGATAATAAGGAAACACATCAATAAGGAAATATTTACAACAATTATCAAAATAAATGTAAGGCCTTAATTGGTTAAGAATTCTAACCATCTCTTTCCAAACCACTTTGATGGTGCTTCTTTCAGCTGCACTTTGTGATGTGTATCATCCTGATCCACATCAACTATGGAATCCTCTTTTCCATTCTTGTCAAAATCTCCCTCCACCTTCTTCAAATGTCGTGGATGAATTGTTGGATACAAATTCCAACACTTGTCTACAAGATGACCCTGCTTATGGCAATGAGTGAAAAATAATTGCATCTTCTTTCCAACATGGTTTGAATTGTTCATTGGACCTTTGGCTTTATGTATCCTTTGTTTTGAATGTTTCCTATGTATGGATATCTTCTTCCAACACCTTGAAACAATATGGTTATTCAAACCACACAAGGAACATGTAAATTTTCTCCAAATATTATATGAGGATTTTCCATGTTTATCATAATTAGAAGCAACTTTATTAAAGACATGTTTATACCTTTCACATTCACCTTTGTCACCTTCTTTAGGAGGTGAATTTGATGAGGTAGTGGCTCTTTTTGGAATATATATAATGGCTTCAATGGCTTTAAATATTTCAACATCCTCTTGTTTCTCATTTCCATTAGTTGCATGCTTATGAGCATCTTCTTGCAAAGTGGGTGTAAAACGTTTTCATTCCTCATGAACACAAAATTCACAAGCTTGAGGTAATGAACATGTAATGAAAGTATTTCTTGGAACACCTTTATGTGCCTCCTTGGCTTTGGATCATTCTCCTTCTTCTTGCTGTCCATAACCACTACTTGCATGGCTAAAAGCAATATCTTCAACAATGGGTGTAAATCTGTTGTATTCTCCATGAACACAATCTTGAGGTAGTGAATATGTAATGGAAGCATTTATTGAAAAAATTCACAAAGTCTCCATAGTTTTTGAGTGCTCTACATCATCTTGTTCACCAAAACCTAGACCCATGTACATAGACCTTCCCTAAAAAACAATAGGGTTTATAATTCCTTGTGCATGTTTGCATAACCCTTTACCTTCATAGCCCATATTTTTTAATAATTTGGATCCTATTCCTCTACTATGTCTTTCAAAAACACTAAAACATTTATATTGAAAGGAAATTGAAGACAAAATTGATTTTCATACCTCATTTCCATGCACATATTTGGCTAGGGTTTCCTTGGCATAATGGAGTTGAATCTCCATCTCATGCATCTTTGCAAGGGTTTCATTTGCAATATGGAGTCGAGTCTCTATCTCATGCATATTTTCTAGGGTTTCATTTGCAATATGGAGTTGAGTCTCCATCTCATGCATCTTTTCAATAAGTTCTTGCTTCTCCTCCTTCATGGCCATCACCTTCTCCTGAAGCCTACTGATCTACTTCCTATATTCAACCATCTCTTACACCATCTCTCTCATGACGAAGAGATTTTGCAAAAAATATTAATCAAAGAGTCTTGCTAAGGAAGATTGATTAGAAATAGTGTTGGATGAGGCTTCTATCTTCACACTTGTAATGCATAAAAAAAAAAGTTCTTTGCTGTGATTTGAGAGTTGGGTCCTCAATCTTGAATTTCTCCTCTCTTCAACTGAGACACATAAAATTGCACAGTTAAATTCTCCTTGAACAAATACAAAACCAATAGCTAATTTTCTAGCTAACCTTGGCAAAACCTGACATAAACTTGGGCTAAAATGAGCTAAACCTGCTCTGATACCAACTTGATCTCAATAGGAAAAACTAGTTTTGTTGTGCTAACTTCTTCATCAGTATAAAAGAAAAGTTCTTAAGGATTGTGTAAAATAGAAATTTTATGAGAGGGTTTATGCATTAAATTTGTGTTTCTTTTATGAGCAATTCATGAAGTAAATTAGCCTTAAAAACACATAAAAAACAAGTAAATTGTAGAGTATATAATACATAGAAAGCACATTACACAGTAGTGATGAAGGAGTTCACCCCTCCCGGGCTACGTCTCCTTGGACCAGCTTCAATGGCTTGGCCCTGTTTGACTAACTGATCAAAAATTTGAATAAAGTCATTTACTGAGCTCTCATGGCTCTCAAACATGCTCCAATGGCTCTAGGACACCAACAATGCCCCTTTTTTGGTTATGACTGAGTTGAATTCTGACTCTCTGGGAAAAAGTTATGGATCTTTCAAATTTTCCCACTAATTGCTTTGCTAAACTAGCTAACTATTGTTAAAACTAGTAGTTCCTCCTAAAATGGAGCGAATCCACCAAAATAATCCATGATTAGTGCTAACTGGAGATTAAGCACTAGTTAATCGCACTTAAAGTGCTAACTGCACGTTTAAAACTAATCCCCATTTAAATTTCGGATTAGTGCATTTTAACATGATTAAAGTTTAATAATATGAGTTAGGGTCTTTAAAATCTGTGTTAATGGAAGCCTCTGCCTGTGGTCACAGGTGTGTGGTCCTGTGGATTGGGGCTCGCCCTTTAGGGCTAGCCCTTCTTTTGCCTCGCCATGCAACAATATGAAATTTAAATATATGCGTTGCATAATATGTTAAGTCTTATGTGGTAGTGGAGTTGGTATGGCTGTTGCATGTTACAGGTGAGGTCGTGGGGTCGACCCTGACCATCATCCCATATGAAATTTTATTCAACCATACAATGCCATTTCGACCTATGGCAGGGGGCAGGTGGCAGCCCCTGGATGCACCACGTGTCCCCATCCCATTGGTTCATTAAAAAACCAACCAAAATTTTCCATGTAGCCAATAAATTCAGGCCAACCACAAGCTGAAAAGTGTCAGCACACCACCAGCCAGAGAAAAACCCATTTTGACCAAAAATTGAACCCTTGTACCCTGTTTGATTTTTTTTTGAAAATTCTGTTAAGTCCCTATATTAATAGTGTAGTCCCTTATGATTTTAGTCTACCCCCCCTTATTGTTATTTTTGTACCCCTGTAACCCCCATATTGTTATTATTCTGCCCTTACATTATTATTGTTAGGTTGGCTAGGATTACATTGTGGCCCCACTAGGATTACATTGTGGCCCCATGGACTTTTATATATAGAAAGGAGGTTTTGTCATTTGTATCATCCAAGAATTTTTCATTCATGTAATGTATTGGAGGTTGCCCCCTTCGAAGTGGCTTATTTATAAGACGTTGATATCTCTTTTCTTCTCTTTTTGGAGCTGGTTTCAGAACATTTGGTATCAGAGCTTTGGACTCTAGGGTTTTCGCTACTCCAAACTGGTCATCGTGGAATTTTTGCTATAACGTTTTTTCTACGAAGGTTTAGAAGCTGAAATTTGTAGAGTACGAAGCCAAAATCCTGAGGAACATCGTTGCAAAATTTCAGAGCTTGGTTTGCAATATTTTGGGAGATATGATCTGTGGAAGGTAGGTCTTTTTGCAGGTTCCTGAATTTCACTTAAAAAGGTCATCACGGAATTGTCGCTATAAATTTTTTTCTACGAAGGTTGAGAAGCTGAAATTTTTAGAGCGTGAAGCTGAAATCCTAAGGAACATCGTTGAAAAATTTTAGAGCTTGGTTCGCAATATTTTTGGAGATATGATCTGTGGAAGTTAGGTCTTTTTCAGGCTCCCAAATTTCATCTCAAAGAGGTGATTGTGGGAAAAGCTTCATAACTCTCTCTCTAAGCATCGGATTGGAATTCTATAAACAGTGACTGGAATTAAATGGAATTTAGTTTCTTTTCTATAAATTTTAGATCCAAAGGAGCAAACAGTGACACGTGGCAAGTCTTACAAGTTCGCTCTACTGAACTAGTCCATAATTAGGTCATTGTGGGAGATTAGACATAACTTTGTCTTGAAGAATCAAAATCAAGTCAGACTTGTGGAATTTGAAAGAAGCTTTAGAGGAATACTATAGGACTGAATTTAAGATATTGAGGATCTGCAAGTATAGAGATAATTCAGTTTCAATATCGAGCTCCTTAAAAGCAAGAAAAAGGTGTGTATTTGTTTTTTAAAATTGCATAACGTTTGTGTGAAAAAGAAGTCTGAAGTGATTCCAAGGGAATATTTTAGAATTTTTATCAGTATTGGGTTCTATAATTCCTCCAAAAAATAATTCCATACCCATTAATCCCTCAAAAAGCTATACTATGACGCATGAACAGGAAGAATTGCAGTACGAGATATCAAAATTACAGTACCAAGTGCAACAAATTTCGATCTTACGAAGGGAAATCGAAGATGACATAGATGGTTTAAAAGTAGAAATGGAGGCTAAGTTGGATGGTTTGAAGGATCAAATAATAGATAATATGGATGATAAATTAGTGGAAGATCAGATCGAGCATCAACAACAATTTCTCCAACTCTCAATGGATAACCTAACTTTGGTGCAGAATCTAATGAAACAACAGGAAGATCAACATCACATCAAAAGAAGTTCTAAAGCAGTCACAGAAATAAGAGCTCTACAAGTAAGATAAATTTTAGAGTATCTCAGCAAGTGGAAGAACCTTCTTGTAGAAGATTCCACATGGGAGGATGAGAATTTTATACAGAAGCATCAAGAAATAATCAAGCATTGAGGACAACACTTGTTTGAAGGAGAGGGGCATGTTAAGTCCCTATATTAATAGTGTAGTCCCTTATTATGTTAGTGTATCCGCCCTTATTTCTATTGTTGTACCCCTGTAACCCCCATATTTTTATTATTGTTCCCTTACATTATTATTGTTAGGTCGGCTACGATTACAATGTGGCCCCACTAGGATTACACTGTGGCCCCATAGACTCCTATATATAGAAAGGAGGTTTTTTCATTTGTATCATCCAAGAATTGTTCATTCATGTAATGTATTATAGGTTGCCCCCTCGAAGTGGCTTATTTATAAGGGGTTGATATCTCTTTTCTTCTCTTTTTGGAGTTGGTTTCACAACAAATTCGTGTGTTTGGCAAAGAAAACATCAGACTCTAACTTTCTCATACGAAGTTGGTTTTTGATGAAACAAAGTGTGCCAAAATCAGGGTGACGAGCACTTCGCAGTCATTCTAGTTTCAAGTGATTATTATCACTTTCATTTTTTTATTATCAAATTTCTGCCCCCAATTGAGTTTCTGATCACACCGTAAGTGTGAAAAATTGTGGGCATAGAGGTGCTTGTTGAGACATTTCCCTTAGTTTATTTAACCACTTCAAAGGAATGGAAACCTATAAATAATGTCATTCCTCTTAACATGGAACTACCCCATGGATTATAAGTTCCTATGGAAACAGTCTTGCCCCTATATCACTAGGAACAAGCACAAATCCTCTTGGAAGGTTCTCTAAAGAAGGTTGACCAATGTTAGGGATCATGACCATAGGGATAGAAAAAATAGGTGGAAACTACCTAGCTCCCATAGGTTGACTTAGGATTTCCACCACACCAGACACAAAGTTGAATGGAGGGAGGGAACATATAAGCATGGGAAACTAGTCGTGGTTACAAACGAAATTGGTGGGATGCGACAAAGTGAGGAAGAAGGCATTGTTGAAATAGGGGAAGTGGAACTTATCACATTGATTAGTGGTAATGAAGACATCATAGATGAAACTCATAACATAAGTGATGGTAAGTGTCCCATTTCCCCTATGGTAGATGCACCATTCTCACTAGACATTTGATGAGAGATCAAGGAAGAATTTGGTGTGAAATATGCACCTAGATATATAAGTAGAGAGTTGAGAGGGTTAGTCAAGGATGGGTTGATTTGTTCTAGTGGACTCCCTTATACAATTTCAATAGCAGCATGGTCTTCACCCTCTAAACAAAATATAACCCTCCCAACTCTGGTTGATGTAAGCCCTCTAATCAATGGAGTTAAATGACATCTCTATGGCGGTGGACCCTCCTATTGAGGATAAATGTTTCTTAGTCATTGAGAATAATGGATAATTTGGTCAAATATGGTGAATAGATAGGTTAAATTAATTAATGACTATGAAACTCTTATGGTTAACTAGAATTAGACCAAATATCATTCACTATAAAATCCATAAGAGGCACAACAAGAAAACCAACTAAAAATGATACCTCTTGAAAGTGAACACACTTGAGGAGATCAATCCCCTAAGGACCTTAGATTAATGAAGGAATAGATAATAAATTGCCCTGACCTCCTGATACCATCCTTTACTAGTTCAAGTGACTTGATGGATCTTAGTAGCACCCCAAAGGAGAACTGATATGGTGATTAATGTTTTCCTTAGGTATTGTGGGTACTTCCAACCCACAATAACCTAGATAAAAAAATATAAAATCTAGGCCACTATGTTCACCACCTCGTAATCAAAGAATCGGTGGGGCATGTGTGAATTAAAACATACACATATGTATGGTATCTAAGTCTAAAACCACTTGAGAGATTTCTCAAAATGAGCCAAATGACTCTCAAAGAGATCCTTGCCATGGAGTGGGGATGTCACTCCACAGGTTCTAGATGAAAGTGCATGCCTAAGTCATACGTGAGAGGAGATTTCTAGTAATAATTTGATTTGAAAATGGATTTACACTCACTAGTGAAGTTAGTTTTAGTTTTGTAGCCCTTAAGAGTGTCCTCTCCAACCTATTTCAAGGCTCTATAACCCTAGGCTAGTGTCAATGTGATATAACAAAAAAAGTATGACTAATTTTATTACCACTTTATTTTAAGGTTCTTGATTAATCAAGGGTACATAGTAAAACTAAGATAGTGTGCAAAGAGACTTAATTCCAATCAAATATACAAACTAAACGAAGTTTTCAATATATTTTCTAATTCATTGAAAACTAGCTAAAGGAAGGGTAGATAAATATTTCATTCTTTTTCCAAGTGACAAGAAAAAACTTCACAATCTCTCTCAATGATATTTCAATATTTTCCAAATTCACATAAAGAGTTAATCTAATAAAAAACTTTCAAATCAAATGAAACACCCTCAATATGTCAAAATAAAGCACCAAAAAAAACTCAAAATCTCCAAACTAAGGCTTTGAAATAAAAATGAAAGAGATATAGTTTACGACACTAGAAAAAGATCAAGCTCAGAGACAAAGAAAATTTCAATCTATAACTCAATGAAAGAAACCAACAAACACACACTTATAATGACATACAAGGGAAAAAAATCCAAACCCTAGACTGAGGAACACGACAATAAAATCCATGTAGTTTGGGTTTCTTTGCAACTCAAGAAATCAACCAAGTCACAAATACTAACCGGATAGCTTATATCATGTTCTCAATTTCAGAAAAACAATAGAATATCAATCGATGCTAGAAGCAATCAATCAACAAACACAACCTTATACAAAAAAATGAAAGTTGTAAAAATGAACTAGATGTCATGAATGAGAAAGAGTACATATCATATTTGGACCATATATAACCAGTCATAGAAATATAAGTAGAAATATAAGGTTATGGAAACAAATTCTGAAGAAGACCCCACTAAAAAACTCAAAATTTAGAGGCACATCACTCCCAAAAAAGGATAAAGCTAAGTTCCAGTCACTACAAGGTAGTTTTCTAGGAGTGAATAGATCATTGCAGTTCCCATGTAAGTAAAATATAAAGAGTGACTCCCCTCCCTCCAAAGTTGAAATTTAAAAAACATAAATACCCATATCTAAATAATTCAAATAATATCAAGCTTGTAAGGATCAAACAAGGTTTAAATCAAGAGACAAAGAATAAAAAATAGTAAAAATCCAGGGATCACAAAGAAGGAAGGGGAAAAAAATCACTAGGAATTTATACTATCATGGTCACTAGTTTTGTTGACCCTGAAATCGCATAAAGGAAAAGGAGTTGTTTCTCTAAATACCCCACCTTAGGGTTTTCTAGACAGTGGGTGCAAAAACCAAGCTAATCTCCCAGCTGCAATTCCATAACCAACCATACAAGTAACATATAAAAATGGATAAATTACCATACCTCAAACTCTCATAGGCTAATGCAATTTGAAAATCCCTCTTACATCTATAAAAGTTAATCCTACCTAGAGATCCCACTCCAACTCCTCGATCTTAAACCCTACACACTAGCACAAACAAAGAAGACAATATTTTCCTCTGTAGAAGGAAAATTAGCATCTAACATAAAATAAATATAATAAATCAATCATATTTATCACATATACATATATGAAATGGAGAAGAAAACTAGCTTGCATTCATATCATAGGAAATTACATAAGGAAATATACATCATCTATGGCACGTGTTGTCTTTTGATCCCTTAGTTCTCTTCTTACATCAACTTACAAACAAATTGGGATCATTTGATATGCAAGAGAATATTTTTTTGGCTATATTTCACTAGCATTATTGAATTAATTCTATGATTCCCCCCCTTATCCTTGAGAGGGTATCACTAACTAAGCCTTTCCTAGATCCAATAGGATATATTTGGACATCTAAGGCCATGAGAAGTTATGAAACCTCTTGAATTTTTTTATCCTCAACTAACTCATGATAAGATATATTTAGCTGTTGTTATATTTTTTCCCTCACAAAGGTTAGCAAAGAATTTTTGTTTCTATAGTGGCTAGTATTCTAACAACAAATATGAGGGTTATACCCTAGAAGTAGTGATCGATCATGTGTAATTATCAGATCTACTTAAAATAATAATAATAACACAAAATTGCATAAATTATATCTAAAACACATAAAAATTACTGAACTTCATTTCCCAAAGATAAAGTTTTTATTGAAATATTATTACCTCTAAAGAAGCTCCCTATGAGAATGGCTAAAGGGGAGCATCCTCCTTGGTAGCATTTTTTGAGATATTTTATTTATAGTGATAGTGATTCCCTCTCTTCAAACTTATTGAACGATCCAAATACAACAAAGGGAAAAAAAAGAGAGAGGTTATAGTCGAGAACAATAAAATTTCACATGATCAAAGGTTAGACAATGATAATGGTCATGTGTAATGAGAAGAGGACACCTCTCTATTTATAATAAAATGTTAGGTTAGACTTGATGTGTTCAAGTAATAAAATATTTGTTGGGGCAAATCAAATATAACCAATTTTGGTATTTTATTACTATTTCTGAAAGGAAAAGGTGCAAGAAATGGTAAATAACCTGTATTTATATAACTATCTAAAAAAATAACGATTGATTGAGTCAATTAATAAAAATGGGTAAAATGATTAGAAATAACCAATAAAAAAATGAGTTTATTAAATTATTTCTAGGTGGAATGATAAAATAAGTTAGCAATAATTTATAAATAACGATTTACTAAATTATTTTGTGAGAATGTTTAAAGGATTAAGGAATAACCAATAAATAAATGATTAATTGAATTATTCCTATGGAAATGGAAAATGTGAGTGAAAATATTTTGAATTATTTTCACTTTAATGGGAAAAAATATGAGAATGATATAAAATTAATAAATTTATGGGTTATTCTCATGTGGGTAAATTAATTAATGGAGATAAATTAGTAAAATTAGTTCCTTAGGCTGGTGAAAGTGAGTTTTAATGTGTAAAAACTCATATTACATAGTGTATTTTGATCAACCTAATTAACTATGACTAGGTGATCACTTTTGATATGATAATAGATTTCCCTCCAATCTATGAGTGTTAGTAGCACACCATATGCCAAAAATATATTGTATCTTTTCTTTGAATAGACACAGGAGGTGGTCATGGAGGGGGGGGGGGGGGCAGGGGAGAGAGAGTAATCAGTGCAAGGATGTGAACCACAACAAGAGAATGCAATGCGACTCATCAATCATGAGTCTCCAAGTGGATATACATGACCTAAATGAGACGGGGGAGGCATACATACACCTCCCGAGATAATTTATTACAAATAATAGTGATGTTCCCAACAAAGAAGGTCTGACAAAAATAACATATAGTACATGAATGTGTTGGCATCAATGGAACAAAAAAAAGATACAATGAAATACATAGTCCCATATACATGTGCCTAGAAAAAAAGGGCTAGGACTAATACAATGTTTTTTGTTGAGATGGGTACATAGGACCAAATGCCTCATTGATGTTGAGAGGGGGAGATCACAATTGTAGAAACCTTGATGGACAGGAAGGGACTTTGAAAATATGAATGAACCAACTGAAGGGGGGATCACAAAGTAGGCTCTATGAATGATGGAAAATGAGCAAGTTAAATCTACTTAACTACATCTGAGGTTGGATCATGAAATTCTAAGGGCCAAGTATGTAGGGGACTACCTAAAGGGAAATCCCCTCCCGAGGTATGGGAACATCTCACACATGGCTGGTGAATGTTGGTGCAATCTCTTGAAGCAATGGACCATCAATTTTATGATTGTTTATAATGAGATAATGAGCTGGAGTCGAGCACATGATAAATAACCATGTCAAAGGACACTAAGGTCCACCAAGTTTTCTTGATATGAGGAATCTGTCAAAGGAAACTAGATCTAAGGCTACACTATCCTCTAGGCTACACTCTTGGAATACATGTATTTCAGTCAACATAGAAGGGCATGCCAAGGTTGAGGCAATGATGAGTCCTTAACAATTACATGATGTACATAGTATAATGTTTATGATAGAGAATGGCACCAAGAGAGGGAATAAAGTGGTATGATGGGTGGGATTACAACTTCCCTTGTTAGAGCCATAACATACAAGGTTGACTTGGTAGAACCTAAAAATTTTCCATAATAGATCGTCAATTACTCAGAAATAAGCTTTTCAAAGACAAATCAGGATATATAGAGGTCAAATCTCAACAATACAGGATGATTATTACACAAGGAGGGGTTTACATAATATAATAAGACTCACTGTGGTTATGAAAAAACTCCATGGGACACAATGGTGAATCATATATGATACTTTGAAGAAGGGTGAATCAATGATGTTTTCACTGATCAAACCAATCAAAAGTGGTACAAGCCCCTCTTAGGGTAAGCCAGGAGATTATAAGAGGGGGGAGTCTTGGGGTACATGGGTCGTTATCATGAAAATGAGAAATGAAGATGGTGTTGGCTCTGGTATGAAGACAAACTAAACTCCTGATCCAACAAGGATATAATGGCATGGGCATTGAAATGTAAAAGGGGTAATGGTCTAGGAGTGCCCATGTGAGGAAGGCTTTAACACTTGATTGGTGGAAAATGAAAATGATGGATGGGTTGATTCACCTATCAATGTGTGGGGGTCCCTAAGGTTATATCTGCTAGATTGTAGGAAAATGGAATGAAAAAAGTGGTGTTTCTTATATATGAAATGCCATAGGGAATGGTTCCAAAGGATACCTTTTAAACACGAGTAAAGAGTGTTTACTTGATGAAATTCCACAGATGAGTAAATAAGTGTGAAGACAAGGTGGTGTCTAAGCACAAGAAACAAATATGAAGAAATCAAATTTAAACATAGGGAGACTTGACACCTTAGGGAAAAATGGCTTCCAGATGAAGTATCAAATCAACAAAAATGAAGAGATACCCATTTGAGAGATAGAAAGAGATATTAAATTGTGTAAATATTTCATAAAATAGAGCTAGGATGAGCTTGTAATGGCCATGTGAAAATGGTGAATTTTTCTATATAAGGCCTTTTGTCTCTGGTTCCAAATAATTTTTGCAATGGATGGTGGAGATCTTAGAGAGGAAGAGTAGGCCCTAAATCTTGGTGAGCACATTATGGAAAAACAAACTAGTGGAATTGGGATATGCAACTTTGAAGTAGGTTCCCTAACCTTACTTTTCCAAGAATGGCCTTAATGCTTCTTGGAAAAATGTTTCCTGGTGAAGAATAAAGGAAAGAAATGATGAGGGGACGAACTTCCAAAGGAGGCCTAGAGTCATCCCCCTCCCCCAATAAATCAAACATGGGGACCTGATGGGAAATGAGTCATTTCCTAGAGTAAAAATAATTAATAAATCGTATCTATAATCTACTATATGAAATGTGTAGATGACTCACCAAAGAAGTCGATAGGTTAAACTTCCCATGGAATGAGAGGATAATCAATCTTAACTATAACTTTGGGGCCTAGGATGAGAGTGTATATCTATGAGTGAAATGGTGTGCAGAGGGGCCATCATGCCCCTAAACATGATATCTTCCCCTCAACAAATTATGATGGAGGGGAGCTAATTGGGTATGCAAAGGTGGAAATGATTACCCATGTTAGATGTGTATGTAACATGCTAATGGAATTCCCGAGGTGGTGGTGATCATACACATGTTCACTAGGGGTGAAAATTTCGAAATAATGGTTTGTTTTGACATAGAAACCTCCATTTGAGAAGGATTAAATAGAGGGAGGGGGTTTTCCCAAGTTTTATCATGCTATAGAAATGTTGGATGTATCTAGAGTGGTGGACTCCAAACACTTTCTTGATGATGAAACTATGTGATGGTATACATAATGTGATTATCCATATTTCAAGGTTTGGTGTTGTCACCATATAATGTGTACTAGTTATATTATTATGGAAATAAGGGATGAATATAGTGGGAGAAAGGTTATGGTGGAGTGAAAATATCACTTAGTACTATATGTATGAGTCAAAGGGACTAAATATATAAATTCACAAAGAGTTGTCACCATACCAAGGATTGGCTTGGGATATAGTAAACTGATGGTCATTTACATGAGACTTTGGATCAATAACACAACTGTAAGAGGGATTGGGTTGCTGAGGTTGGGAATATGAATTATTAAGTGGATAATCTCCATGGTGATATGGGACTCTTGAAATTATTCGGGATGAGGAAGAATAATGGTGCTAGAATCAAAACTAATAGATGAAATATGCAGGCCGGGGAGAATTTATTCTATTGGACTCTAAAAAATGTATGCGCCCTAATCCAAACATTGTTCAACATGGCCACAAGGTGGACGTGGTTTCAATTTTAGGATTCAAAATAAAGGGTTTTTAAACCAATCTACTTGAATATAAATGAAGTCTTTCTATTCTATAGCTTATTGGTCAAATGGAATTGGTTGCAATGGGATAAAATAGGAATACTGATGCATATCATCCCATGGATAATCTGGTGTGGTTATGGACTTGATAATGTCCTCATCGGAGTGGAATATTGTAATATAAGACCGGAAAGGACCACATGATGTAGACGGTAAAGTTTTATCCAGATAATCATCATGGGATACATAGTTCACATGCACAATGTATAATGAGGTAGACTGTTCGCTAGTGGATTGAAGTTCCACTGATGTTGATATTGAAGCAACATTGGAGAAAGAAGATACTTACGAATGCCCCTAATGAAATTCTCCTAGGGGGTTTGAAGGTTTTGATCCCATAAATGGTGACAAGTAAAGGATATGCATGGCATTTTATGTCATCTCCACATTATGGGGACAAATAACGATGATGGGTGGACTGTATTCCTACGCTAATAGAGAAGAGCTGTTGGGGTTCATTATTAAAGGGGTCAAATTTCCACTATGAGTGACAATTATTTCGCGAAGAATGATTATTGTATCATGAAAATGTTAAATATGAGGGAAGTGGTGGGAATAATGTTCATATATTTCGCACCAAGTGCATGGGTGGTTTGTGCGTAATTCCTTATTTTTCTTAGATGACTCATGGAGAGTGACTTACACCTTAGGGACCATTGGGTTTGGTTGAAGTAAAGTAAGGTAATGAAACCCTTTAACCATGAGAGATTACAAAATGTTGGTGGTGTGGCCTTAGATATTGCATAAATAACATTGAGGTGTAGGCTTTGGAATATAAGTTTTAGTAGCTATGGATGGAACTATCCTATCAATTCCCCCCTTCTTCATATATTCCTCTGCACCACACGTGCCCCCCCCCCCCCCATAATTTTCTTTTATAGTAGGATCATATTCATGTTTAGGTTATATTGGGATTGAGATAATCAAATGGGTCGCTGAAAGAGGTTGAACAAGTGTCAAAACCAAATATGGTTTAAGGTGGTTGGGATGAGGATTAGAAGGAGGATCTAGGTAGAAAATTGGAATCCCCAACATAAGGCTGGGGAAATTAAACATATTCATCACATACATGTTGAATACTCAAAATGATAAGAGTAACAAAGGTATTTGAATGAATGGATAATGACCAAGGGAACACCCCCAATTACATTAGCTAAATTTGTAGCAACATATTACTAAGAAGATGGAGGCTGGAAAGAGGGATCAAGATGTTGAGTGGCTTAAAACCCAACCACCTTGCATACCTAAGATGTGCTAGGTTAAGCTAAAATATGAAGTGGGGAATATATTACCCAACCAAAGTGGAACCTTTATATATTCCTAGACTAATCTCAGTGACAGAAGGAAATTTTTCATTACTATCCATCGAGGAAATGACATTTTTAGGATAAACTTGAAGCTTCAGATCGTGGTATGTGAACTGATTGATAGTGATAATCTTCCCATTATGAGGAAGCTCATGGTAAAATAGAAAAATGAATAGAATACCTTGTTGGCATATGAAATTACATCCGAGCAGGATATTATAATCTAAGGGTGCATTAATATCCTCCACATTGATCAAGAATTGTTTTTTGGCTAAATCAATAGGGAAATTTTGGTACAAGCCTATTAGTCATGATATATGACCATCCTACACTCTATGCAAGATCATGGATGGTTGGATTTTTGGGGATACAAGTTGTTTCCATAAATAAATGGACATCCCACATGTGGATTCCCCTTCATCAATGATGCATCACTGGATAACAACATTCTTGTTGGATATAGGTATTTGGAAAGAAATGAATGGGAGGAGATAAGGAGATTCAAATTTATCAACATCAAAGAAAATCATGCAATTATTATATGGATCCACAACACCTAAAGCAAAGAGTAGAGACTTGCGTTATGAAGGAAATTTCTAGAGGATTTATCGTGTTGGCATGGTGGTAGGAAATTGTACCCAAGTAATCTATAATTCTATAATGATGGGTGGCCCTTGAAAGGTTAGTGGTATAATTTTGGCGTAACGGGCTCTTGGCAATCTTGGGAGAAACCTCAACCATTGGACAAGGGATTATAGAGTTCCATTTTTTTATGAAAGAGGATTTTTCATGGGCATCCGTTCGATCTTAGGGGTAGAACCATATTGACACGACTGAGTGGAAAGGTTTACATATGTAGAGTAAATCATTAGGATTTGATACATTCCATTTCCAATTTGGTTGGGAAGTGGAGCAAGAGGAGTATTTTTTCCATCATGAGTTTCCATGTACCCTTGTTTAGGGAAAAAATTTCAAAGAAGAACCAAATGAAAAGTGGGTGTAGTGGAGGTAGAAAGAGGTCGATTCCCTATTTTAGTAGTCTCTTGATTTTTCCATATAATATTCATTTCAGGGACGAGGGGACACTAATGAGTGTAATGACCATATGTAAAATAGTATGCACAATGATTCTTCTTTCAAATAACCTTGTTTTTCCTGGGCTAGTTTTCGTGTTGCTGAGTTGTGGTATTCGAGTTTTTTCTTGGTTTGGAATTAGAATTTTGGCCTTAGCTACCTTGGTTACCCTTATTTTTGGCATTTTTCTTTACATTATCCTTGTTAATTTTCTTTATATTAGCGGGTTGTCTACATTTTTCTAGGCACACAATTGAACTTGCAGACGAGGTGTATGTTGAGGCATGGAGTTTGAGATGTTGGTTCTAGAAGGATTGGAGCACTAGGTCATGGGTATGGATAGTAAGGGTACACCACTACGTTTTGTTAAGTAGGCAGAGTACATGATTTCCCATGAATAATCTAATATGGATGGGCATATGCATAAGAGGTATTGGTGCCTCCTTGTGACACATTGTGAAACAAACAAGAGGGAATATAATTGTAAGAGGTTGATGATATACGATGTGTCCTGGAAGATATGGGGAAGTTTTATGATATGATATGGACCCAATCAGATCATCAACGACATGAGATTCCCTTAGCATGGGATGATCACCTAGGTGAGAGCTAGGATCATCAAGGACAATATTTTATAAATATCCAAATTGGGAATAGATGAAGTCATATTACATGGCCTTATGAATGAAATCTTCCTCAATTTAGGGGAATGTTGAAGTAACATCCTTGGTGATGGGAAGGACCACTTCCATAACTTTTACCTCCATCACTCCCAAGAAGGTGTGTTTTATACTAAGATATAGGATGCATAAAACCATGGAGAAATGGGTGCATAAGATGAGAAGGATATGGAAGTGATGGGATACATAAGATTACAAGGTCGTGGGATCAATAAGTGCATAAGATGAAATGGATATAGGAGCAATGGGGTTGTACATATTTCATGTTTCCTAGCAGATATGGGGAAGTATGATGATATGATGTATACCTAATCACATCATGAGTGGCATGATATTCCCATGATGTATAATGATTACCTAGGGGAGGGTGAGGAGAATCAGGGATGACAGTGTATAAATAGTTTAATTGGGAGTATATCAAGTTTTATTACATGGAATTTTGAATGGGCTCTTCCTTAGTTTGGGGAATAGTTGAAGAAAAATTATTGGCAATGGGAAGTACAAATTATATAATTTTAACCTCTACTTCTCATAGGATGAAGTAATTTGCATACCAAGTGACAAGATGAAAATGTTTATGGAGAAATGGGTACATAAAATGATAAGGTCATGGGAGAAATGGGTTGGTAACTAAGCACCAAAATTTAGGAGCAAGTTTGAATTCAGGACAACAACTAAAGTAGGTTGACATTAGGTTCCTATCACTAACATAAAGTGTCAAAAAATTTATAACAAGAATAAAAATGGAAGAGAAAAAGAGAGTATAGATTCAAAGGGGAAAAAATAAGGAGTGTAAGGAAATGGAAGATAATGAAACATCACACTAAATATGTGAATCAATGAAAATATTTTTTTTGTGTGTTTGCAAATGTTTTAAAGTCCTCCATTTTCATCTCTTTTCTATTCTTAAAGTCTACTTAGTTTGAGCATCAATAGAACCTTCATGTATTGATTTACTATATTACTCTTTAGATGTATCCTTTATGAGCCAAATATCTCATTCCTATGGTGTTTATAATGGGTTCACTATCCCATATTCCACTACTTCCATGACATTGCATGTCAGCATAGACTCTAGTAACCCCATCTTTTATTTTGATGAATAAATTTCAACACCTTACTACACCATATTACCCATAGGATTATACGAATAATTATTCTAACTTTCTGCCTTATAAAATGGATCCCTCTAACCCATGAACTATATAATTGAAGTACTTTACCCTCTATGGAAAGGTTTAATGGTTTTATAATATCACCCCTACATTTGATGTGATTGAGTAGAGAAATATCAACAACATTGCACTTATAATTAAGGTGGATATCTCGGTTACAATTACCATTATTGGTGAAAACTTTCCCCTAAATAAATTGTTGTCTAAAAATCCCTCTTTCAACAAATTTGTGATTTACTTTGATAGTTGTATTCAAAGATACTTGGATTCAATCTTAACATTGTTGAACATCGCATTTATATATGGTTGGATGCTAGTCCTATCTATCAAAAGTAATGGCATATTCATCCTAGCAAGGACATAATAATTAAAGGTGAAATTGATATACTATGTTAGAAATGATGTGTTTACCCTATTCCATACACTTTGTGGGTTTCTAACATAGTCACCATTGTAGAGAAATAAGGAACAATTCATGTTTATATCGATTTCTGCGATATAATTTGGGAATTTCCCAAAGATGATTACCTAATGCCATTGTTCAACCAAATTACCAATGACTGTCCTATCCATGAGGTCATTTACCTTATGGATGCAAAAATTTTGAGATATAATAAAAAGAAAATTTCAGCCTAAGATAAATATAAGACCAATTTCACCAATCCATGGGGCTCATTTACATACAATTTTATTCCTTTTGTATTAAAGAACATTAGATCCACTTTTCACCATGCCATGTCATACTATTTTCATAAATTAATTTAGATCATATTTTCATATCTCGATGATATCATTGATAACTTAAATAAATGGCCATAACACTTAAAATACTTTCATCCTATCTTCCGTAGGTGTCACAACTATAACATATGATGAAACCCCCTTAAGTGTATATTTTGCATATGTGTTGGTTGGCTATTAGGATTCATTGTTTATAATGGTAGCATAAGCATAAAGCCTTTGAAGGCTCAATCCATCACTGAATACCCAACCACCTCATAATATACATGAATTATAGAACCTATAAGTGAAAATTGATTCCTTGTAACAATTGTGTCCATGAATATGCCACCACTGTTTATAGTTTTCATTTATTTCTAAAATATAACATACCCTTTCTATGGGATGTTCAAGTGCAATATTCATTCAATGAATTAAAATGTTCCCTTTTTTTTAGGAGCTTTAACTAGTCCTCCTTATTTTTATAATGAATTCAACCTTTAAATTCTTGCTTCACCCTTTGTTGTGACTAGCGTGTTCATTCAACATGGGCTAAATGGATGTGATAATTTTATCTATTATATGAGTAATAACATATCTAGATCCTAATTTTCGTACACCCATGAGGATGAATTAGCCTTTCTAATATTTTTTTCCACTCAAAATCTTGTTACTACATTTTGATGCACAAACCAAAGTTATGAAAAATTGCAACTATATTCCCTTTGTATTGAGCTAGCAGGTTATCAATGGAATGCATACTCATCAAGACACTATTATTCAAGAGTTTGACTTGTGATTTTTCAAATCCAAGAGAAAGAAATCCTTATACCTCACTAATTTAATTTTTTCCGTCACAGTCAATGCATCAAACCTGCCATCAAATCATGACCTTTTGGACATGCACTTGTTCACTAGCCAGTGACCAAGTTCTAGTGACATTTTATTTCATTTGAAAACCCAATTTTTTTTCCCTCACCTATCTTGTGAGTATTAGTGACTTATTCTTCTTCGATCTCCTCTTTATAGACAACATTTATCATTGACGAGATAACGTCTTACAATGCTATTTTTTTACTTATGATGATGAAAAATAGGTATTGAATGCATATCAAAGCCATGATTGTGACAAGAAATGTTTTGGAATGAATATTTATTTGTAAATTTCCATGGATATTGCATTGGGCACTTCATCACAATATATCTACTACAATATATTTTAAATTTTAAAATATACATTATCAAGGTTTGTTTCTCCTTATATTTCTAGATTTGTTAATTACTATTTGTTGTATATGCATGAAAATTATAATTACGTAGAAAATAGAATACAACAAAATAAAATTCACAAACCAAAAATTAACTCTAGAAATAACCTAGGAAACCCTTTTAGGAGAAAACCCAACCGGAAGGTGACATACTCTTCTCTTCTTCTCTACATGGAAAATGGGTGCAAGTAAAAATAAGCGAGTCCTATGGATCGTGGGCTACTATAGTGCACCAAACCTCTCTATTTTATTATCCATATACACTCTTGATTTCTATTCCCATTTATGTACTAGAATACAATCAAAATTAATGAAACTAATTTTCCTCCTAGTGGCCTAGTTATAACATGTCCTAGTAGCATACTAGTTCCAATATGGAATATTATAGTAATTTTCATCATTATCACTTGAACAACCATTTTCTAAGAATAATTTTAGTTTATGTGGCATCCTCTTGAATTATGGTGGATAAAATAAGAAGGTCAACTTTTGAGTGGCATATCTCTTTTATATGGACTTCGATTGAGATAATTCTTGCACCATTCAAAAGGTATCCATGTGTAGAATAAAAATTAAGTATGAAGCAATTAAGTGGATAGCAAAGCCTAGAAATCAAGAAGAACCGAAGGATGAGATGATGCATGATGCTAAAGGACTGATGGACTCGATTGATCCACCTACTTTGATGGGGAAGAGACCATCATGGCTCAGGGACACTCTCGGGGATGTTGAGGGACATATGGGCCCAAGGGGGACATTCCGTGAAAGCAAGAAGCCAAATAGATACCAAGGGGTATCTAGCAGCCATGAGTACTATCGTATAATATAAGCTTGGATATTTTGAGGAATCTGTAAAGCATCAAGTTTGGAAGGATGCTATACACGAAGAGTATGATGTAGACTATGATGACATATTTGCACTTGTGGCCCGATATATGACCATCCGATCTATCATAGCCCTTGCTACTACGCAAGGCTGGAGTCTTCATCAGATGGATGTGAAGACCACATTTCTTCATGGTGCAATAAAGGAAGAGGTGTATGTGAAGCAACCTCTGGGGTTCGAAGTCCTGGATCTGGACATGTGTTGAGCCCTAAAATTGACTTCTCTTTTGCAAACCTTTACATCATTTCATCATTTCTTTATCACCTCATACGCCTAAAAATAAATGAAGAATGGTTAAGATTGCTTAAAGGTTCCATAAAAATGATTAACATGTTGTATTTTCATGATTTTTGCCGTTTTAATAATTTTGAACAGTTTAGCTACAAAATACATGCATTCTATAGCCAGTCAAGCGTTCCACAACTATTTTTGTGTTTAAGTATGATGCAGGTGTCAATTGGAGAAAAGGCGCACATGGGTAGTTCTCAAATATTCCCTACATGATTCCTTCCTATCCACGAGGATTGAATTGACAACTGGAGGTGCCTAATCCAATGGTCAAAGCAAGAGTCAAAGAAACTATTTTCTACAGGAATTAGGACTCCCGATTTGCTTTGCAGCAAATCATGAGTCTCAAAAGAGTCTCAATTCAATTTTAACTTGAAGATTACACCTGTACCTATTTTTGTTTGACATTAGTTATGAATTTGCATATAAATTAAGCTCTATAGAACCGAGAACGGATGGTTGATAACATATTTAGAATTACAATGATACTCTATTTTTCAACCACTGTTTTAATAAAAGGAGATTAGCCTTGATGCTGTTTTGATTACAATTTTAAGGAGCTAAAGGATTACACCGAATTGGTAGCAGAGGGCCCCTGCTATTCGAGGAGGTTTCATGTGTTTTCTATCTAAGTCATTTTAATTTCTGTTTTTAGTATCTCTCTTTACTTCTTGCTTTCTAGATTTCTTTCTTATTTCACAGCCATTGTGTTTCCCTAGGTTCAGTTTATTGAATAATAACGAGTGACTTATAAGTAAAATGATTGTTTCAGCATTTTATTTTATGTCATAGGAGATCCTCATTACATTACAATTAATCTCTTTTAAAACTATTTCAATAAATATTGATTGAATGAATAATATTTGGTTGTAATTTTTTTGAGTTATTGATTGTTTCAGCATTTTATTTTATGTCATAGGAGATCCTCATCACACTACAATTAATATCTTTAAAAAACTATTCCAATAAAATTTTATTAAATGAATAAGATTCAGTTTTAATGTTTGAGTTATTGGTTGTTTTCATTTCTTGAATCTTCAATTAAGCTGCAATATCCATGGATTAGTATTTCTAGTTTTCATCATTTCTTAATTAGAAAATAGACTCCAAAAAACTTGTAAATAAAACTCTGCTTTAATTCATTTGACAACATTGCCTTTTCCTCCCTTTTTACATAGATTTAATCTCATCTTTCTAGTTTAGAATATAATACTAAGGATCAAAATATAAAAACTCCGAAAACATCAAAAAAACATTAAAACAACGAAGTAAGAAAAAAGGACACTTAGGCACATACAATGCATTACACTTCATCATTTTACTAGCCTTGGTCAATAATTTATGTTAACAATTTAGGACACTAAATTGACTAAACATTTTGGCGTCGTTGCCGGGGAAGTGTAACTAGGTAGCCTTATTTTTTACATCCCAAAAACAATGATATGCATAGAGAAAGAGACTCTAGGGCTAGATTTATAAGAGGCAGAAGCTTAATCCCCACAATACCACTTACTCCACCAAGACCAAGAAGTAGCACACCTCCATCTCAAACCCATATTCCATACTATACTTGTCATAGGCTTCCAGAAGTTTCAAGATCAGATATCCAATCAGGAAGATCTTCCACTTCATCCATTGAAGCAATTCTAGAGGAAGAATATCCAAGGACTCCTATGGGAGGAATAACCTTTTTCACTTCCATAGGAGAATATATTCCAGCAGAAGAATTAAAAATACCTAGTGAAGAGGAAGAGGAGGAATCCTTCTTCAATATACCCTTGATATAAGAACCAGAAGAACAATTAGTTCTCCATATTGAACCTTATATTATTTCGGAAGAATCTATCATAGCAGGAAGGGGAGAAGAAGGAGGAGAAGGGGAAGGAGAAATATTTAATGGAGAAAACTTGATATTGGGAGGAGGTAGAGGTAGAGGAGGAGACAGAGGAAGAGGAAGAGAAAATTCAGAAGGAGGTAGAGGTAGAGGAAATGCAAAAGGAGGTATAGGTAGAAGGGGAATTGAAAACTCCTTTTGATTCCCTATAATAGATGAAGAAACAAATGCTACCATGAAAAATATCTCACCCTCCGTTTTTCCAAATTTTCATGGACTGAAAAGTGAAGACTCTGAGACATTCTTATTTGAATTTGAAGTTCTATGCAGAACTTATGACTATCTTCAAGATGCTCAAAAACTTAAACTGTTCCCTTCAACATTGAAAAGAGCAGCATTAAAATGGTTTATGAGTCTAATCACTGGGTCTATTGGGACATGGAATGATATGAGGAAGGAGTTTCTAGACAGATATTTGGATTACTGTATACTAGTCAACCATAAGGAATAAGTGTTCAAAATGATGCAAAAAGAGGATGAAAATCTGGAAGATTTACTCGAAAGATTTAACTATAACATTAAAAGGGAAAAAATGCAAAATTTAGATCAGGATACTTTGAAAGCTCTTTTTTTAAAAACAATTAGAGATGAATGGATAGATATCCTTAACATGATGGGGAAAGGATATATATATCAACTTTCATTACCTAATATAGGAGAAGTGTGTATTAATCTCTCAAGAGGAAAATATAAAATTCTGAAAGGACCAAGAGACCCTACCCTTGCAAGGGTAAACAAATCTGCAACAGGAACAGTAAGTAGGGCAGAAATAGGAAATATGCTTCATGAATTCAAAATTGATATTCTAGGGAGTCTTAGTGAACAAATAGATACCCTCAAGCTACAAAACAAGAAAAAATCCGAAACTGTTGCCTTAGCAATATTTTGTCCCAAATGTAGAAAGAAGCATGCCTTAAGAGAGTGTCCTCTTGATGCAAAGTAATAGAGACTTGTGCAATTTTTTCAAAAAATCATGAGACCAAGAATTGTCCTTCAATCCCTAGCCTTAAAGTTTCTTTCAAGAAGAAACTACCAAAAATTCCACAGAATCTCTTAATTTTGTCTCTAGAAGACCTTGGCAGGGACCTCAAACACAAGGGTTTAATAATCAAATGTATAATCAACCCCCACAAAATTCGAATTCTTAGCAGCAACCTTGGCCCCAATTTCAAAATCAATCTCAATCTTGGGCTCAAGGAGCAAAAAATCCTTATGGTAGGTTCTCTCAGTATTATTAATATCCACCATATTATCCATCTTATCCATCATATCCAAATTTTCCTCTTCAACAAAATCCTCAGCATAATCCACAACCTCAAAATCAGAATCAAAATCCACCATTTCCATTACCATTTCCTTAGAAATCAAACCAGTTACCTACCCAGCCAATACCAAACCCCAACAATAAAAATCCTCATAATACATATATGATAGAAGGACAATAATTTCAAACTTATTTGATTACTCCTTTAGACCTTAATGATGTCCAACTTTGGTCTGGAAGAATACTTGAAAAGAGGAAGCCTTCTGTAATTATACAAGAACAAAATAATTCTGAGGAAGATTCTCTACGTGTGAATAAAAGTTTTGAAGAAAGCACATCTCTTCAAAACCAAAATATTGAAAAAAAAAAAAACCAGTGATTTCAACTCCTATGTTAGAGAAGCCATCAACATCTACTACTACACCTCCTTTTCCTGAAAGATTACAAATTGATAAAGGTTTAGAGAAAAAAATTATAATGCGTAACTATGATTTCCTAGATGAACTGAGAAATGTTTGTATTAAGATTCCATTATTACAAGCCATCAAGGAAATCCCAATCTTAGCTAAAAAAATAAAGGAGTTGAGTATGAAAAAACCAGGAAGAAAAATAAAAGAGATAAAAAGAATACAATTGGTAGAAAAAATAGCAGACATAATGATGGGAAATATTGCTATTCCAAAATATCTAGATCCTGGAAATCCAATTGTCAGTACACATATCAATGGAATTGAAATACCAAACACATTAATTAATCTAGGAGCAGCAATAAATATCATGAGTAAGCAAACCGTGGAAAAACTAAAGCTTCCTAATCTTATTTATACAGCCACATTACTACAGTTAGCAGATAGATATGTAATCAAACCAGATGGGGTATTAGAACATATTTCAGTGTCCTTAGATTCTTGGGAGTACCCTATGGATTTCATGATCCTAACTCCTAAAAATGATTTAGGAGGACATCCTATTATACTAGGAAGACCTTGGTTAGCTACAGCTGATGCCTTCATTAGCTGTAGATCCGGTGATATGTACATCTCTGATGGTAGTTCAACCAAGAAATTTACTTTGTATCCTCCAGCAAGAACAATCACAGAAACAGATGATAATCAATGGATTGATGATGAAGAAGATACACAACCTCTCTTCACTATTTCGAAAATCAGTGAAGATAGTCATATTCTAAATGTACTAGAAAATCATGAACCTTCTTCAGAATACAAACATGAACAACTTCAAGAAGAATCCAATATTGAATTGTTTTCATCAAGACAAATGTCTCTTTACTCCATGGAATAATTTTGCAGCTCTACAATTGAAATATTTCCAGGAAAAACCTTAAACATAAATAAAAACCTGGAAAAATATCAACAAGAGAAGCTAGTCAAAATATTACAGAGACATTCCTCTACATATTCATGGGAATACACTGATATGAAAGGGATTAACCCTAAGACTTGCACTCATCATATCTACATAGAGGAAAATTGTAAACCAATCAAAAAACCTCAGAGAAGGATGAATCAAAACTTTAGGGATATTTTTAGAGAAGAGTTGCAGAAATTGTTAAATGTCAACTTTATTTATCCCATTTTAGATAGTCAGTGGGTTTCTCCTTTAGTGATTGTACCCAAGAAAAATGGCAAATGGAGGGTATGAATTGACTATCGAGAATTAAACGAAGCTACTCTTAAAGATAATTTTCCTTTACCTTTTATAGATCATGTGTTAGGTACATTAGCAGGAAAAAAGTACTTTTCATTTTTGGATGGTTTTAGTGGTTATAATCAAATTCAGGTTGCACTTGAGGATCAAGATAAAACAACTTTTACCTGTCCTTAGGGAACTTATGCCTACCGAGTATTACCTTTTGGATTGTGCAATGCACCTGCAATATTCCAAAGGGAAGTATTGGGAATCTTTTCAGATCTAATACATGATTGTGCAGAAGTATACATGGATGATTTCACAGTATATGGTAATACATTTGAAGAAGCCTTAGAAAACTTGGAAAAAGTTCTAAAAATGTGTAAAGAAGCAAACCTTTCATTAAGTCATGAAAAATGTTTCATGATGTTTACTGAAGGGATTGTCCTAGGACATCATATCTCAGGAGATGGGATTAAAGTTGATGAGTCAAAAGTTGAAGTCATCTCTAGACTATTAGTTCCAAGTTGTCAAAAATATGTTAGGAGTTTTCTAGTATTTACAGGATACTATAGAAGATTTATAGAAAACTTCACCAAGATAGCATCTCCACTTTTAAAACTACTCACCAAGGACTGTGAATTCAAATGGAATTTTGACTGCCAGTTAGCATTTGTAACCCTGAAAACAAAAATATCTGAAGCACTTATTTTAAAGGGACCTAACTAGAAATTACCTTTTCATATCTCAACAGATGCCTTAGATACAACCCTAGGAGCTGTGTTGGGAAAAAAAGACCTGATCCCTTATGCCATCTACTATACAAGTAAAAATTTGACTCCTTTAGAGTTGAATTATACTGTAACTAAAAAAGAATTCTTAGCTATTTTTCATGCTATAAATAAATTTATACATTATATAACAGGCTATGAAACCTTTGTTCACACAAATCACTCTGCAATTAGGTATTTAATGAATAAATCAATCACTAATGGCAGAGTCATAAGATGGTTATTGCTTTTACAAGAATTTAACATCACCATTCTAGATAGGCCTGGAAAACAAAATAAAGTGGTTGATTTCCTATATAGACTCCAAAACATTAAAGAAAATACTCCAGTTGAAGATAAATTCCCTGATGAATATCTCTTTGCAATAACTAATCGAACTCCTTGATTTGCAGACATTGCCAATTATTTGGTTTCAAGAAAATTTCCTTCAATTATGAATGCAAGAGATAAAAGAAGAATCATTTATGATAGTGAAAAATTTTCGTGGATTGCTAATGAATTATACAAGACAGGTCCAAACCTTATTATCAGAAGATGTGTTTGAGAAGATGAGATGCCTGATATTCTTAAGGCATGTCATGATGAACCTTATGGTGGACATTTTGCTGACAAGAGGACATCTTATAAAATCCTTCATCTAGGATATTATTGGTCATCCATCTTTAAAGATGCTAAAGAATATGTCAAAAGGTGTGATAGTTGCCAAAGGGTAGGGAAACCTTCTCTTTCAAGTGAAATTCCATTACAACCTCAGGTACATATTGAACATTTTGAGAAGTGGGCTTTGGATTTTGTATGACCTATTAATCCTCCATCAAAACAAAAGAAGTATATCCTAGTTTGCATTGATTATGTCACTAAATGGGTAGAAGCCAAGACATTACTTTTTGCTAATGAAATATCTGTAGTTAATTTTATTTTTGAGGACATTTTTACTCATTTTGGTGTCCCAAGAGAAATTGTCATAGATCGAGGAGCTCAATTCACATCAAATTTGGTGGAGAAAATGGTAGAGAAGTACAAAATCAGGCACAGGAAATCTACTCCCTACCATCCACAATCAAATGGCCAAGTGGAATCTACCAATAAGGTGATCAAAGGGATTCTTACAAAGACTGTTAATTTACATAGAAGAGATTGGGCAGAAAGGCTTCCTGAAGACTTATGGGCCTATAGAACTACATGGAGAAACACAACAGGACACACTCCTTATGAACTTGTTTGTGGAAAACATGTCCTGTTTCCCATAGAGCTTCGCATCCAAACTTTCAAGATGGAAGTCCAACTAGGACTTGATTTGACAGAAGCACAGAAGCACAGACTGGAGCAAATTAATGAATTGGATGAGATCAGATAAGATACAGTCCAAAGAAAAAACATAGTCCAACAACAAAGGACTAGATGGAATGAAAAATATATCAAAGAAAAGAAATTTAAAGAAGGTGATTGGGCACTCTTCTTTGATTCAAAATTCAAGGATTTTCAAGGTAAATCTCAAACCCATTGGCTTGGGCCATATGAAATTGAGAAAATATTTGAAAATTGAGCAATAAAGATCAGAACAATAGATGAAGGGAAGGTATCATTTCTTGTAAATGGGCACTGACTGAAATTGTATCATAAACCACTTTCAAGAGAAAAATTTGTCCGAAAATTCCAAGATAACATTGATATGAAGTTAGTGAAGAAGAATCCTTCTTCTTCACTAACTTAGTTGTATTTTTCTTGATTAATATATATATATATATATATATATATATATATATATATATGAAAACCAATCAGTAATTGGCATATATATACAGAAAGTGCAGGGTGAAAATCAGAATTTTTCTGACACCCTATACTTTCAATTTTTCTTTTTCTGCAACTAAATATTCATAAAATTACAAGTTGCAGGACCATTTTTCACTCCATACTTCACTTCATTCATATTTCATTCCATCCCATACTCATATTTCATTCCATTCCATGCTCCCATTTCATTCCATTCCATACTCATGTTCCATCTCATTCCATTCCATATTCATATTTCATAATATTTTGATAGGTACATTCTGTAGCTGTTTGTTCTGTAGCCAATTCTGTTCTGCAGCTAATCTGACTCTGTAGTCTACTCCAATAAACAAATGATGATAGTGAAAGGAGACTATGAAGCTTAAAAGATCAACATTCCACAAATGAAGTACAAACACAACAAGCAGCAAAGTCAAAAAGGTCTGAGGTAAATTGTGCAAAGTTATTTCGATAGAAAAAATATAAAACATGAAAAAGATAAAATGTGCTTAATCATATGTCTCCTAAGTAAATATATCATTCAAATTGATATTATTTTATCATAAAACACCCCAACCATATCCCTTACCCTATGCTCCATAACGGTTCATCATTAATTAAGTGACTAACGGTCAAAATCTTAGACGTGACCTATTAGGCCACATCTTTAGAATATCGTATCATTTAGTTATGATTCTGAAGATCATCATAAATATTTTCACAGCTATTTCATTCTATATCAAAACCTCAATTTGATTATTTTCATCATTTTCCCATCATCTCGTTCATTCACCACCTCATTCACTCACTACCATTACATTCTGTAGCCATCTCATCTGCAGGAATAGAGAAGTCATTTTAAAGGTGAGACATCCTTCAGCAGCTACTCTTTCTTCAGACATGGGATCAGAAACAGAGCATCAGACCTTACAACTAAGAAAAGGAAGAAATTTGTACAGAGAAGAAATGGGGTTAATTGTGAGAAAAAAACCAATTGGAGTCAAGTACTTAGAAGGATACCCACAAGTTAAAGGCTATTACAGCAAGTTGGGTGTTTGAGTTTTGTAGAAAAATTCAATGGGTTCCATAAAGAAATTACAAAATCATTTTCTAGATCATTTGATGGATCATAAGTGGAAATTGGAGACATTAAGTTTACCATAACAGAGTCATTTATAGCTGAAGCCACAGAATTACCAAGAAAAGGAGAACATTGGTTCAAGAATAAGGAGTTTCATAATGAGTCTTGGAAACAAATGCTGAAGAATCCAGGTATGGACATTACAATATTAAGAAAATGAATTCCGAGCACAGCTTTAAAAATTAAATGGAGAAACATGTTATTAATTTTGCAAAAATTTATAACATGTGAAGTTATATTTGGTACAATGTATGTTTATCATATCAGGTTGTTAATGAATTTCTTAAATGATGGAGAAATAAATCTACCTTTCTTCTTGCTTAATAGCTTGAAAATAATGGCTTCCAATGTTCAGAAAAGCGTCCAATTTCTAGAAACTACTCTACACCACCATGGTTTAGTTAAAATTGTGATTGAATTCCATTTGAAGAAAATAGGGGATAACTGGGAAGAGTTTCTTTTAAGAAATAATTTTCATGAGCTAAAAGAAACATCATCTAAAGAAGAGACTGTTATAAGAAGCAGGAGAAGAAAAACTGATAAAGCTGTTGAAAATAAACATGATACATCATCACAAGAAGATAATGAAGAATTGATTTCTGAAAGTTGAAAAATATTAGGAAACAGATTAGGGTCAAGAGAAAAGAGAAGATAACAAGTGAATATAATGATGAAGAAAATGAAAATCCACCAAAGTTAAGGAGAAGTTCTAGACTCAAAGGAATAACGAAAAAGACATTGGTTAAGAAAACAGGAATTATAAATGTTGAAGATGAAGAAACTCTGGTTCAAACACCAGTTAATAGATCTCCTTTACATCAGTTTGAAGAAGACCCTAACAGAGGAACTCCTGATATAGACCCATCTCAACAGCAAATTTATGATTATGTGGAATCTCTAGAAAGAAAGGCCTTAGAAAATCAAGCAAGATCCCTCAGTCCACAAGAACCTCCAATAGAAACCCTGAGAAAAGATAATTATGAATTGGAGATACCGAATAGACATATCAAGAATGAGAATGAAATATTGAGAGAACAAGTTAAATTGAATAATGCTATGAGTGATACTCTCACTCTGCAATTGGGTACACTGCATAAAGAAAACATGAAGCTAAAGAAGAGAAATAAGAAACTGAATAGGGCCTTCATAAATCTTAGGTTCAAATTATTCATGAGAAAACCCAGAATGACACTGACCACCAAAAGAAGCATAAAGATAAGGCTGGATGTTCTAGCAGAGGTTTCAGAGCACATGGAATAATTTTTTTATGGAATGGCATGAGGACATGGAAGAGTTTGCAGTGGGGGTATGTTGAGCCCTAGAATTGTCTTCTCTTTTGCAAACCTTCACTTCATTTCATCATTTCTTTATCACTTCATAAGACTAAAAATCAATGAAGAATGATTAATATTGCTTAAAGGTTACACACAAATGATTAACATGTTGTATTTTCTTGATTTTTGTTGTTTTAATAATTTTGAACAGTTTAGCTACAGAATACAGGCATTCTGTAGCTAGTCAAGCGTTCCGCAATTGTTTTTGTGTGTAAGTATGATGCAGGTGTCAATTGGGGAAAATGCGCACATGGATAGGTCTCAAATATTCCCTACATGATTCTTTCATATCCACAAGGATTGAATCGACAATTGGAAGTGTCTAATCCAATGGTCAAAGCAAGATTCAAAGAAACTATTTTCTATAGGAATTAGGACTCTTGATTTGCTTTGTTGCAAATCACAAGTCTCAAAAGAGTCTCAATTCAATTTTAACTTGAATATTACACCTATACCTATTTTTTTTCGACATTAGTTATGAATTTTCATATAAATTAAGCTCTGTAGAACCAAGAAAGAAGAGGGTTGATAACATATTCAGAATTACAATGATACTCTGTTTTTTTCAAGCATTGTTTTAATAAAAGGAGATTAGCCTTGATGTTGTTTTGATTACAATCTTAAGGAGCTAAAGGATTACACAGAATAGGTAGCAGAGGGCCCCTGCAATTCGAGGAGGTTTCATGTGTTTTCTAGCTAAGTCATTTTAATTTTTGTTTTAGCATCTTTCTTTACTTCTTGTTTTCTAGATTGCTTTCTTAGTTTACAGTTATTGTGTTTCCCTGGGTTCAGTTTATTGAATAATAACGAGTGACTTATAAGTAAAATGATTGTATAGCATTTTATTTTATGTCATAGGAGATCCTCATTACACTACAATTAATCTCTTTCAAAACTATTCCAATAAACTTTGATTTAATGAATAAGATTCAGTTGTAATGTTTTTGAGTTATTGATTGTTTCAACACTTTATTTTATGTCATACGAGATCCTCATTACACTACAATTAATATCTTTCAAAAGCTATTCCAATAAAATTTGATTGAATGAATAAGATTCAGTTGTAATGTTTGAGTTATTAGCTGTTTACATTTCTTGAATCTTCAATTAAGCTGCAATATCCATGGATTATGATTTCTAGTTTTCATCATTTCTTAATTAGAAAATAGACTCCAAAAACTTGTAAATAAAACTCTGCTTTAATTCATTTGACAACATTTCCTTTTCATTCATTTTTAAATAGATTTAATATCATATTTCTAGTTTAGAATAGAATGCTAAGGATCAAAATATAAAAACTCCCAAAACATCAACAAAACATTAAAACAACGAAGTAAGAAAAAGGGACACTTGGCTTTGGAAGATTTACACTTCATCGGTTTAATAGCCCTCATTGATTGGTCAATAATTTGTCAAAAATTTAGGACACTAAATTGACAAACAACACCCATGTGTACGGAGTTGAAGAAAGCCCTCTATGTGTTGAAATGGCACCCGAGCTTGTTACGAGGAGGATAGATAGGTACACAGTAGAGTTGGGCTTCACTCGAAGTAATGTTGATCCGAACCTTTACTTCAAGGTTGTGCAGGGGAAGCCTCTCATTCTAGTGCTGTATGTGGATGACCTCTTCATGACAGGTGCTGACCCTCTCATTCATCAATGTAAGAGGGAGCTCGCTGCTGAGTTCGAGATGAAGGACCTAGGACTGATGCACTACTTCCTAGGCCTGGAGGTCTGGCAGAGACCTGGAGAGATTTTCCTTTCTCAAGGAAAATATATTGTGAAACTTTTGGAAAGATTTGGTATGGTGGATTGCAAGTCCATGTCAACACCAATGGAACTCAACTTCAAGAAGTTGAGTGGCAGCGCTGCTGGGCCCGTATTGGCAAATCCTACTGAGTATCGTCAACTCGTAGGGGCTCTGATGTTCTTAGTGAACACCCATCCAGATATATGTTTTGCAGTGAACACTTTGAGTCAACAGATGGTTGAGCCTCGTCACTTTCACTGGGTTGGTGCCAGGAATCTTCTGAGATACCTTCGGGGCACGATAAACCATGGGCTGAGATACACTGCCGGGAGCGTGACACTCCTTGGATATACTGATGCCGATTGGGCTGGCAGTGTGGTGGATCGTAAGAGCACATTGAGATGTTGCTTTCACACTTGGTTACCTTCGATATCTTGGATGAAGAACAAAAATCGATGGATTTGAGCATGACAGAGCCAAATACATTGTAGAGAGTATGTTTTGTTGTGAAGCAGTTTGGTTGAGGAAGCTCTTTAGTGAGCTGTTTGGACATGTGCTAGATACCACTGTGATACTCTGTGATAATCAGAGTGGGATTCGTATGACTGAGAATCCTGTGTTCCACGACCGATCCAAGAATATTGATATCAGGTACCACTTTATCCGGGATATGGTACAGCGAGGCGCCGTAAGGCTCGATCATATAGGAACTGATGAGCAGGTCGCGGATATTCTTACTAAGCCCCTGGGGAAGGTCAAGTTCCTAACCTTCCGTGAGAGTCTTGGTGTCGTGGAACGACCCTATGATGTGGGTCTTGTTGGACAATGAGCTCTGGGAGCTCTGGGGGGCTTTGGGGATAGCTTCTCGGAGCTATAAGCACTCATAATGCTTCTGCCCCACCCTTGTGATTATTGAGCTGGTTCGCCACTCATTTATCTGTGCCCCGTATGCATCCTACCCATTGAGTTCAGGGCTCATGGGAAGTACCTCTCATTTGGCCAGTGAGGTGGGAAAATTTAGAGACTAGTAGCAAAGACTGATGGAGACATCATAGATTGCCATACTCTCTATCTAGAATGGAATCGTCCAACCACTTGACCTGGGATCAAGTTTAATGAGGTTTCGGACCTCCAACTGACTTCGGGTCAGGTAAACCAACTTCAGGTTGGTATGAGACTCTTTGTGAGTTTTATAGAGGTTTTAGACCTTTGGGCTAAATCTGTCAGCCTGGAAAGATGCCTTTGTGACTGACCCACTTCTATTCTGAAATAAAGAAGCCAACAAAGCAAGTTACGGTGGGATGACGCATGATGTTTGGATTGCACAGGTGGATGGAGTTCTCAGTAATTGAGAGGGAGTGTTCATTTTGGACAACTAGGTCCAAACTCCATGTTGGGATGCTCAGATGAAGATGCCAATATTTTTATTTCATTCCTCTTTCAGAGAGATGCAAGATCGATCTAATGATCATCTTGATCCGATGAGCAGAACATTTATTTTGAATTTATTCAAAATATGTGCGATACGACCTTAGTTTGTACCCAAGAAGTTGTGTCATCATTGATGGATATATATTAGTCTGGTGGAGAAATTTTCCCCATCTCATCCTCGGAAATTTTCTCTCCTCATCTGATTGGTTCAATCACCTTGGAGGCTCTTCTCTTCACACGTGGGAAATTTCAGCAAGCAGCAAATTTTGTTTTCGGCCTAGGGTTTCTACAGCAGAGATGACCAACGTTTACTTTGGCCAACGCAAGGTCAAATTGACCTAAAACTCTCCCAAACTTCGAATTCCTGAATCTTCATTTTTTGGCACTATTCCCGAGGCTGGACATTGACTTTGACTTGGCTACGTTGACCTAGTTGCTGCTAATTTTTGTGTTGATCGTTGACTGACAACGTTGAATTTTGGTTGACTTTTTTGGCTATCCTAAAGGGTTGTGTGACACTTCTGGTTGGCTCATTATATTGAGACTTTGCTGGTAGAAGCATCCTGTTGACCTCCGTAACGCACCAACACACTTATATATTTATGGCTTGTCTTCTGTCGATCTACTGGTATGTTCTATCAGCATTTTACTTTATTGTTTAGGTGATTGATGACTGATATTGGGATAACAAGTGAAGTTTCATCAAGCATAGAAAATCTACAAAAATTTACAGGTGGCCTTTCAGATTCTAGATTATTACAAACTAATCCATTTCTAGAGTGTTAGATTCCTTCAAGAAGAATCATCCTCACCTGCTCCACTTCCAAACCCTACTCCTAAATGTGAGCATTTTTATTGATTTGGCCACATTGAGGATAAATTTTTTGATATTCATCCTTATGAGCATTGTGGAAAACCCTACCACCCCTTAGATAGATGTTTCAATCGTAAAAATATTGAAATATAAAATATTCACTATGGGTGGATGAGTTCTTGGCGATGGTCATAAATATTCAAGAAAATATGTCAGTCATGCCAAAGAATCCATTCTTCAGTATTCACAAAGCTTATACTGGAAATGTTTTCATCTTCTCACCTTGTATTTGATGGGGAGTGGGGAGGGCAGGAGGGACATATAATTAATATCAATGATTAATGGTTAGGCTTATATTTTAGGGTTCATATTAATCAAATAAAAAAAGTTGGCCCTCAGCCACATCTAAAACTAGAGCTAGTAGAAAAATACTAAAGCGAAAAGTCATCCAAAGATAAAGTTAAATATATAATCTATGAGCATGATTTGGTTATTGGTCTTCTTTAAACCACCACTTCGTGGAAAACTTGCATCTTCTGCTAGAAAGAAATTTTATGGTAATACTTAAATCACCATTAAATTTCACTTATATTTCACAAATATCATAACGTATAGATAAATTATGATTTTTTCTCAAGAAAAATTGATTCCTAGAACCAAGTTTTGAAGATTCTGGTCATTTTTAAACCACCATCTCCACTAGAAAATGGTTTTGGTCATAAAGAAACCATGATTTAGTAGAATACATAAAGTTTTACTAGCCATTTGGTTTGCGAATATCCCAAAACCACTAGATTCAAGGAGCATATTTAGCGATTAATAGTTTTCTACTTGTAGATTTCAACTCCTTTATTGGAATCACCTACAACCCCTCTTATTGAGGTGGGGAACAATGAAAATCTCATCCTTAGGAATTATGGTAGTTTGTGTTATTCACTTGAGAAAGAATGCGAAGAGTATCAAGGGAATAATAATTATCATTAGAGACTAAGATACCTTGGAATATGAATCCAAAGGTAATAAAATGATGTATTTATATATATCATATTAATGAGAAATGCTTCACATGTCGGTATCAAATTTGGCGTGTCTAACACTTTGTGCCTTTTCATCATCATAGGTCATTTATTCTAATGAGACATTAGTCTAACCCTAACTCCTTTGGTGGTTATAAATAAATCAACATGGCCATCAATTAGTTTATAGAATGGGATAAATCCATGGTATTTTAAAAAAAAACTATGACCGTTACATCTTGTTTCTTTTTCAATAATGAAAACACCTAGTTTGGTTTCTTGCAACATTTCATTTTTGAGCATGGCTTCCATTTTGTAGATGAAACCTATTGATATCTAGCTTCATTATAAGGTTTCAAGCACCACTATTCATCCTCGTACTATCCACAATGTAATGGATAAGTTTAGGATATTAATAAAATCCTTAAAAACATGCTCCAATGGATATGGTGAATAAGCACAAGATGAACTACCTTAGGGAAATGACTTTAAAGCTCACAAATGAAGAGTTCCACATTTATTTGTGTTACTTTCCAATAGTATCAGTGATAAAATTTAATATTTTCAGTGTTTTTACATGTATTTGGTCAAATTTTTATATTTTCAAATAAAATTTTAGATCTCTTGATTGTCAAAATGGTCAAGTCAATGTCTATTTCATTGCTACTCCCTACACTTGTTCAAGGTCACCATCATTCATCATGGTCATGTAATTTTTCCCCTGTCCTAGGTCATAAAAAGAGTTAGTGGGTCATAATCTATGTTATGGTCTAGGATTCAAATTTGATGGTCATCATCATATCAATCATGAAAATAAAACAAGGGAGTCATGTCATCCATTTTGGTTACCATTATGGGACTTAGAAATTAGGGAAAAAAAGAAATCAAAGTAAAATTTACGTTTGAGAAAATAAAACATTTTTAAACTTCATTCTATCCTTCCAAAGCTCCAAGATCTCCTCTCTTCCATTGAGATACTTGCCACAACCATCATAACTTTGAAATTCATCACCAATTGCTAGTTTCATCAGTCTGCTATGCTTCTGGAGTGTTGCTGCATTTTAGATTTGGAGGCCAAATGGAGGAAAGAATAGGTTTAGTTTTCATCTCAATGTTTCAAATCATCTCCAAACAAGTAAGTGGATCCTTCACAAACCCTTGTTGTGGTAAATTTCCTCAGAAAAGTGATTAAAATCCTTTCTTAGGGTTTCGTTTCGGTTTTGCTGCGTTTTTTCATTTTCATGGGATTTGCTTCACTTTACATGAAATTACTCTTGTTTCTTAGAATTCACATCCCTAATTACCCTCATCAAGCACTTCCCACCATTAACCACAATCAAACTCAGTCATTTTATCATTTACCATCACAACCCTAGCTAGTTGTTGCGCTTCTGGCCTAGTGCTGTGTTTTCCCATTTTTACCCCTCTTTCCTCAGTAAAATTGAGAAATTCCACTTCCATTGCCTTCCTAAAACATATACCTATTTCCCATATTTTTTTCATTTTTTTTCCTACCTCCCATCCCCTCCATTCCCTTCCCTCAAGTTGCTGCATTTTCAGCCTTGTTTTGCAGCTCAAATTCCTTTGCCCTCTCTTGTTTGAAACTAGGGTTTCCCAATCAAAAGTGAAACCAAAAAAATGGTTAAAAATAGTGAAAGAGGAGGTATAATGGAGGATATATCTATAGGTATGATCGAACTCATATTCAAGAGGTTGATTCTTCAGAGCTCTTCAGAAAATCATTTGAGTAGGGAGGTTAACTAGGGCTTTGTCAAAAGGTGCAAGAGGTGGCCTACAATCATAATTTAGTAGGATAAAATTGATCCATTATTTGATGCATCATTGGTTGTCTTAATGCAAGATAGAGAGAAAAGAAAAAGAGACAATGTTTTGAATTTTTAAGTTTTGTGATCATTTTCTAGGGTTTACCTTGCACACAGGGACAATTTTACTTCAAATTTATTTTATGAAGTAATAAATATGAATTTGAAAAATGGGAAAGATTTTTTTGTCAATAATATGCCAAATAATAAAAACCTCCATCAATTGATACACGGATTTCATATATTGGGAGATATTAAACTTTCTTGGAGGCCTTTTTTCATAAATTCAAATTCTCAAATTTAGTTTCCTGTTTTAGGCATTCGTTTGTGGCATGGATTCCAAGAATATGGGAAATAATTTCACAAAATCGAGAGAGGTGTTTCTTAAAAACAACCTTATCTACAAAAACCTCTCCCATGTTTGTAAACAGTTTTATGGTTAAAGTGATGTTAGTCCATCTCTGACCCCTATTTAAAAAAGAAACACAAAAATGTGACTACCCAGAAATGCAACAATAGTTGTTGCGCTTTTTCTAAGGAGGTCTAAATGAATAATTTAGAATGTGGAGATATATTATGACATAAGGATGTCATAAAAGTACATGGGGACACTTAGAGATTCATAAATTTTCAGAAAATGGAAAAACAATTCCTATTTTTTACCTTTTTGCAACTTTTTCATGGCACTTGGTGCGTTTTTCGGCAGTTGGACTTCAAGCCAAGTTTTGAGGGGTTTAAAGCAGGCTTTTGAAGTGCTTAGTGACTCCATTGTGTAGTATACATATTTAGCTTTGCAAAAATATTTTTTTCAAAAAAAAAAAAAAAAAAAAAAAAAAACTCATCTAGGAAGGCCTCCAAATCATCTTCCAAAAACTTGTTGCGCTTCTGCTAAATTTGTTGTGTTTCTAGGAAAAAATTGCTATGTTTCTGTGTTGGAAAATTTTCATTACACGTGGAGGTCAAAGGTCAACTTGGTCGAAGTAACAGTTAGCTCGTAAGTTTTTTGATTATTAATAGGCTTAATAATGGTCGACTTTGTAAATAATCTTATGATTAATGCCTTGAGAGAAAAGCTCAATTAGTTAGCTAAAAAGGGGAAAAGTTGTTTCTAATGTTAGGATATTCCAACACATAGGAAATAGTTAAGTATAACTTAGTGTAGTGTAGAGTTAGGTAAAGTGTGTTTCTTTACCATGTACATTTGTAACTTATAATCTGACAGTCACGATTTGTAGTGATACGACGGTTATCTCTCTCCTCGGTATTAATGACACTTGATCCGTGGCTTAAAACTTGAACCTCCATGATCTCTATTTAAAGTGCATGGAGGGTAATTTTTCCGGTAACCATTTATGAGAGAAACATATGTAACTTTTTCTTTTATATTAATAAATTTCCTGAAGTGGCCACGTTGGCTCAGGCCGTGGACAGTTTCCCTCTTTGAGGGTTTTAACTACGTGATTATACTGGTGTACTGATTTGTGATCTGTTTGTGAGAGGTGACCTTTGGTTCTTGATCTACGGAACTTACCCTATAAATTCCTACATGGTATCATAGCTATTTTTAGGGCTGCATCCGTTGTTGATCAAAATCAAAAGCCGGTTTGACTGCATGCGAATGTCTTTTTGTTGATATACTATTTTAGAACATTTTTTGGCTTGGAAAACTGCTCTATTGTGTCCGAATCATCTGTTACAATGAGGAACGTCTTTCCTTTCATGCGAAAAGGTTTCCAGGTGCCCAAGTAATGACAGTTTAGATCTAGAGGTATAAAGCATCTGTTTTATAGTTATATTTGTTAATAGTTCTGCCTATTTCAGTTTCTTTTGTTTATTTTCAGTTTTTTGGTTTTATTTATTTGCCAGATCTATACCCTCTTCTCTTTGTATGCTCTTTCCTGTGCGCTTCATGCGATCTTGACAAATCAGAAACAAGAAAAGGGATTTTTTTGCTACGTATGCTCTTTCCCTGCGTCTTTATGCGTTCTCGAGAAATCAAAAATAGTGAAAAAATTGATAGTTGTCGGTAAGCCTAACCGAAAATATAACAACCTGTCGTAAGGCTTTGCATTTTCATTTTTTTTTGCTCGGTTTTTGTGTTTTTTTGTGCAAAACAACCCCCCTTCCTCTCAAAAAATAACAGAATCCTTTTACTATCTCACTTGGTGAGGAGTTAGTTTATGAGAATAGAGGTCTTGGGTTCAAATCTCTTTCTCAAGATTCTTTTTGTAAAAAAAAATTGTTAAAGGGGTGGAATTTTTTTTAAAATTTGAACTTCATCACCAAATTTCAAATCGGTCCTGTAACTATTCCGCATCTTCAACTCATTTTTTCAAAAAGGCATAACTTCTTCATCCAGAAGCTGTTTTTCGAGAAATATTTTTTTAAACAACCTAATTTTTTGAGATCTTTCCATTGCAGTAGTTAGCTTCAGCTTTTCGCAACTTCAGTTTTTAAATATGGAAAGTGTATGCCCGATTATTCTTAACAACACTAATTATTTCCAATGTCTACCTCACATGGTAGATATACTTAGAAGTAAAGGGATTTACAGAATAGCCATAGGGCTAGAAATTAAACCTTCTGATGATGATAACGTCGCTAAATGGGAAAATAAACAAGATCAAGTACGAGGGTTAATAGGAATGTCCATTGCTTAAGATATTTGATTTCATATCCTTGACATTGACACCCCTCATGAAGCCATGGACAAGCTAAATACTGTCTTTGGAATTCAAAATCAAATTAGGACCCATCGGCTTGAAAATGAGTTGCTTACTTTGGCCCCAATAATGTCTCCTATATTGAGGACTTTTTGTCCAAATTCAAGACCCTTAGAATTCTTTTAGAAGGTTGTAAGGTCAAAAAGGAAAATGGTAGCCTCATTTATTTCATTCTTGCTAAGCTTGGCCCTGCATACTCTGTACAAGAATCCCTCTTTTGATTCCTTTTGCGATTCTTTGATAAGAGAACAAGAAAAAATCTTACACCTTGGTCTTATCACTTCTGGAAACGCTTCTAAGAAAGCCTTAGTAGTCCAAAAATAATCATATCAAAAGAATCCCAAGAAGCAGTATCCTAAAAAGTATGGTCCGAAACCAAACAAGGGTCCTAAGAAATTTCAGCCGCAAACTGAAAGAGAAACTCACCAAAATGATAAGGCATATAAAAACAAAGGAAAGAAGAAAGATATACATTGCAACTTTTGCAATCGTGATGGCCACATAGAGTCCAAATGTTTTAAGAAGATGGAAGCCTTAGAAGAAGCAATGAAGAAGCACAACATCAATTTGGAGCACTCTTGACCTTCATCTTCAGGAATGGCACTTTCTGCTTGTGTTTTTCAAGCATCAAGACCTGGTTATGCATTAAATGTATCTTCTTCTTATCATTCTCATGAGTGGCTCATTGATTCTGGAGCTTCTTATCACATGGCCAAAAATAAATCCATGTTTTCTTCTTTAAATGATTGCAACACCAAACATATTTGTGTTAGTGATGATAGATCTCTTAGTGTTGTAGGATCTGGAACCATTCATCTCGATAATGGTCAGTTTAATGATGTACTATGTGTTCCTACCTTTTCATACAACCTTCTCTCTATTTATCAAATAACTCATTGAGGTGAAGGGAAAATAGTAGAATTCTCACCTCATGATGTTGTAATAAAGGACTTCAAAGATCCTAAACATATTTTAGCTACTGGAATTGTTGATGATTCCAAAAGGTTGTATAATTTTGGCAACTTTGGGTCATCATGTCTTCCCTCCATTTTTTTTTCTCATAATGATGATATGAGAAAAATTTCGCATGAGAAATTTGGTCACTTAAACTATCGCTCTCTTCAAACTCTATGTAAGGAAAATATGTTTACGGGTCTTCCTATGGTATCTTGCCAAGATGGTGTTTGCTCCAGATGTGTACTCGGAAAACATCATTGGGATATTTTTGACAAAAGTGCCTCTTGGCATGCTTCAGTCCCTTTGTAGCTTGTGCACAGTGATTTATGTGGTCCACTTCCTGTTGTTTCTTTCTTTGGTTGCAAGTTTCTTAACATTCATTGTTGATTTTTCAAGATTCACTTGGGTATACTTCTTAAAACTCAAGAGTGAAGTTTTTAACATGTTCTTGGCCTTTAAGGCCTTTGTTGAGAAACAATCTAGACATCGAATTCTTAAGTCAAGATCAGACAACGGAGGAGAATATGTTAACAAAAAATTTATCAAATTCTGCACTGAGCATGGCATTCAATTGCAACATACCGTTCCATATACTCCACAACAAAATTGTGTAGCTGAAAGAAAGAATCTCACCTTACAAGAAATGGCTAATTGTATGCTTCAATCCAAATTACTTAGTGTCAATTTTTGGGAAGAAGCCATTAACTATGAAAATCACATAGTAAATTTCACTCCTACTAAGGTTTTAAAGAATATAACTCCAGAAGAATCTTGGAGCTCAATCAAACTAGATGTAAGTCACTTTTATGTTTTTGGAAGTGATGCTTGGGTCCATATTCTAGATGCGAAACATAAAGCCTTAGAACCTAAGAGTGAAAAATGCATTTTTGTTGGATATTCTGAAGATGTCAAAGGATATAGACTTCTTCAACCAAAATCCAAAAATATAATCATTGGAAGAGATGTAAATTTTGATGAAAATATATTGGCCTATGAGCCTAGTTCGGCAGGTGTGCCACCTTTGGCTTATGTATTGTTGTGAAACCATCTCCAAAAATAGAAGAAAAGAGATATCAACGCCTTAGAAATAAGCCACTTCGAGGGGGCAACCTCCAATACATTACATGAATGAACAATTCTTGGATGATACAAATTACAAAACCTCCTTTCTATATATAGGAGTCCATGGGGCCACAATGTAATCCAAGCCGACCTAACAATAATAATTTAAGGGCACAAGAATAAAAATATGGGGGTTACAAGGGTACAATAATAACAATAAGGGGGTTACACTAATAGTAATAAGGGAATATACTAGTAATATAGGGACCTAACATGCCCCTCTCCTTCAAAAAAGTGTTGTCGTCAATGCTTGAGCAGCTCTGGGTGCTTCTATATGAAATTATCATCCTCCCATGTAGAATCTTCAGTGGGTAAGTTCTTCCACTTGATGAGATACTCTGAAATTGATCGATTCCGTAGCTATCGAGTTCTTGTTTCTATGACCGCTTCAGGTTCCAATATGATTTTTCCTTCCTCATCAAGTTATGGAAATATTGTTTGAACTGGAAGATTTTCGCCTATAACCTTCTTTAAGCATGAAACATGGAAAATTGGATGCACTCGTGAAGAAGCAGGAAGCTCCAATTTGTATTCCATAGTACCAATATTTTGCAACAACTTGTAAGGACCATAGTACTTTGGAGATAATTTATTATCCTTCTTAGCTTGCTTGAGGGACATTTGTTTGTATGGTTGTAGCCGTAAAAATACCTAGTCTCCTACATCAAAACTTCTCTTGCTACGATGTTGATCTTCTTGTTGTTTCATTTGATTTTGTGCCAAATTCAGGTTGTCCTTTAAGAGTTGGAGAACTCTCTCGTTGATGCTCAATGTGATCTTCCACTTCTTGAACCTTCGAATTGTCTCTTAAATATGATGTGATGGATGGCGGATGATATCCATAAAGTGCCATAAATGGGGTCATTTTTGCTGTAGTACGGAAGGAAGTGTTATACCACCATTCAACTAGAGGTAACCACTTGACCCATTGTGTTTGTTTATCAGATCCAAAAAAATGAAGATATCCTTCCAAACATTTATTTACTATCTCAATTTGACCATCGGATTGAGGATGATAAGATGAGCTATTGAGTACCCAAACAAGAAAATAACTCTGTCCAAAAATTTCTAGTAAAAATGGGATCTCTGTCACTCACAATAACCTTTGGGTTTCCATGTAGCTTTTGAATTGTGTCCATAAATGTAGTAGAAACTGTACTTGCTTTAAATGGATGAGATAATGCACAAAAGTGTGCATACTTGGTAAGTCTATCAACTACCACCATGATGACACTCTTTCCTTTTGACTTAGGTAAACCTGTGATAAAATCCATTGAAATCTCCTCCCAACGTTGACTTGGAATGGATAAAGGTTGTAGAAGTCCCGGGGTCTTAATTGTTTCCACTTTATTCTGCTGGAAAACTAAACATTCCGCCACAAACTTTTGAATATCAGATTTAAGGCCATCCCAAAAAAATTCTTTCTTCACCCTGTGGTAAGTTTTTAAAAATCCTGAGTGTCCTCCTAAAGGAGAAGTGTGCAATTCCAGAAGAATCTTTTGTTTTAGTTGGGAATTCTTACAAAGATATAAGCGATCTTTGTACCATAAGGAATCATTTTTCCAACTAAATGTATCGGATGTACTAGGATCTTGCTGCAACTTTTGAATGAGTGTCCATACTTCTTTGTCCTTCTTCCATTCATCTCTTGCTTCGGTTATCCAATCTGGTTGGATAATAGAAATGGCACAAAGCAATGCTTCCACCTCTTCATTCTTTCTTGAGAGTGCATCTGCAACAACATTAAGCTTTCCTTTTTTGTAGATTATTTCAAAGTCATAACCCAACATCTGTGTGACCCATTTTTGCTGCTCTTCTGAAGATAGTCTTTGTTCCAAAAAGTGTTTAAGACTATCATGATCAGTTTTTACCTTGAAGTGTATTCCCATTAGGTAAGTTCGCCATTTCTTTAGTGCATGCAGTATTGCTAACATTTCCTTCTCATAAATAGGTTTCTGTAAATACTTTCCTTTGATTGGACGACTTTAAAAAGCAATGGGTCTTCCTTCTTGCATTAAAACAACACCAATTCCATTTCCTGAGGCATCACATTCCACAATAAAGGTTTTTGTGAAGTTTGGTGTAGCGAAGACTGGTGCTAAGAACATTGCGTCTTTAAGATGTTAAAAGGCCTTAGTTGCTTCAGGAGTCCATGAAAATGCATCTTTCTTCAAAAATGTTGTTCGAGGTGCTGCTATTCTCCCATAATTCTTAACAAACTTTCGATAATACCCTGTTAACCCGAGAAATCCTCACAATTTCTTTATGGTTGTGGGGATTTTCCATTCCTTAATGGATTTAATTTTGTTAGGGTCTACCTTAACACCCCCGTGAGATACAATATGACCTAGATATTCTACCTCTTGTACTCGAAAGAAAAATTTGGATTTTTTTGCATATAATTGTTTCTCCTGCAATAGTTTGAACACCCTGTCAACATGTTGAACATGATCCTTGCAAGACCTGCAATAGATTAATATTATATCAAAAAATACTAGCACAAATTTTCTAAGGAAGGGTTTTAAAATGGAATTCATCAACCCTTGAAATGTAGAAGGTGCATTGGTAAGGCCAAAAGGCATGAAAAAAAATTCATAATGACCCTCATGAGTTCGAAATGATGTTTTTGGAATATGTTCAGTCTTCATTCTAATTTGATGATACCCTAAACAAAGATCCAATTTGGTAAAATAAATTTCTCCATGTAATTCATCCAATAATTCATCAATCACTGGAATGGGAAATTTATTTTTAATGGTGATATTATTGAGCTCCCTATAATCTAGACACATGCGGCGTGATCCATCCTTCTTGTGTACCAATACTACAGGAGCAGAGAAATAACTTTGACTAGGTTGAATTATACCTACCTCTAACATTTTTGCAATCATACATTCAATTTTTCTCTTTTGGACATAAGGATATCTATAAGGCCTGATGTTTGGAGGAACACTTCCTGGAATCAAATGAATAGCATGATCATGATCATGAATAGGTGGGAGTCCTTTTGGAGTTTCAAAAACCTTGGAATGATTGTCCAAGAATTTTTGGAGATTGGCAGAAATAGATGATTTTGATGTTGGAACTTCTAGTGAGCATAATTGTGAAATTATGCCTTGTTGTTCTTTCTTTAGAAGCTTTGTCATGACATTAGAGCTTATTATCTTTCCTGGCTTCTTTGCAATACCCCGTAATTCAACTTCCTTTCCTTCTGAAAAAAAATTCAAGAAAAGTTCTTGAAAATTAAAAGCTACTGTCCCCAAATATTGTAACCATTGTACTCCTAGTACAACATCAACACCTCCCATATGAATGTAAAGCATTGGACTATTCAATACATATTCCCCCATGGTTAGCTTGATATTATGTCATTTTCTAGAGAAATTTATAGTTCCTCCATTTGCAACCATCACTTGACATTCTAGTGCTGGATATAGGAAACAATTCAATTCCTTGGCTACCTTACAATGAATAAAATTATGGGTACTATCTGAATCAATAAACACTATTACCTTTTTCTTCTTGATATGTCCTTCTATCTTGAGAGTTTTAGGAGTGGTAATTCCTGCCAATGCATTACACAATATGGTCGGACTCATTTCTTCCTCTTCTTGGGTTGGTTCCTGGTGTATATCCTCTTCTTGTTCATTTTCTTCTTCCTCTTCACAATCTATGTAAAATAATTTCTTCTTAGCACACTTATGACCTTTAGTGTATTTTCTATCACAACTGTTTTCTCTATTTTCTTCCAATTGTTGTGGTGTCAACCTTGTAGGTTGTGGAAATCTAGGAGTAGCAACACTTCCCTCTTTATAGAAGTGATTGGTAGGCTTCCTTGTCGCCATAATTTTACATTCAATTTTTCTTGCCAACCTGAATGCCTTCTCCAATGAATCAGGTTCCAAAACGCGAACTTCATGTTGGATGTTATCCTTTAAAGTACTTATGAAGAGATCAATCCTGTGTTCCTCTGGAATATCAGTTACCCTTATATTCAATTTTTGGAAGTCCTCAATGTGCTCCCCCATTAAACCCTTTTTTTGAGATTTATCAATTGGCTAAAGAATGTGTTGCTCTTTGTATCCTCATAATGTGCTATCATTTCCTCCGTAAAAATTGACCTAGTGAAAAAAATTTTACGGGAGCAAAGCCATCGATACCATACAAATGTATTTTGTTCTAAATGTAAAGTTGCAATACGTACCTTTTGTGTGTTTTTCACATTATGGAGATCAATATATTGCTCCATCTGTAGTATCCATGTTACATGATCCTTTCCATCAAACTTCCTCATATCCATTTTTGGAATATGGTGCTTCTTCCCGCCAACATTAGAGTTTATGAAATCACAATTAACATTTATTTTGTTCTCATCATGAGTTTCCTCTACTATCTTTTCACCATTAGGAAACATTTCTTGTATCAAATTTGTCAAACCTTCCATGTCTGATTTTAGAACATTCTTCATGTTTTCCATTTTTTCATCGATCTTAGCTTCCATGTCATCCATCTTAGATTCCATGCCAGCTTCCATGCCATCTATCTTAGACTCCATGCCTTTCTTCAAACCATCCATATTAGTTTCCATGCCAACTTCCATGCCATCTATCTTAGATTCCATGTCTTTCTTCATTTTTTGTTGCTCTTTGCGAGAACAAAATTTGTTTCACTTGCTCTTGTAATTTTGATATGTCATGTTGCCATTCTTCGTCTTCATGAGTCATAGTAGAGCCTTATAAAGGCTTAATGGGTGTTGAATTCTTTCTAGGGGCCATTTTATAATCCAATGCTGATATCTATTCTACAATATTCCCTTGGAATCAATTCAACTTGATTATTTAAACAAGACTTATGCAATTCGGAAAAAAAATACACACCTTTTACTTAATTTTGAGGAGCTCGATATTGAAATTGAATTATCTCTATAATTTTGGATCCTCAATATCTGAAATTCAGCCCTATAGTAGCCCTCTGAAGCTTCTTTCAAATTCCATAGGTCTGATCTGATTTGGATTCTTCAAGGAAAATTTATTTCCAATCTCCCATAATGACCCAATTTTGGACTGGTTCAGTAGAGTGAACTTGTACGACTTGCCACATGTCATTGTTTCCTCCTTTGGATCTGAAATTGATAGAAAAAAACATAAAATCTGTGTACTTGTGACCACTTTTTACAGCATTCCAATCTGATGCTCAGAGAGAGAGCTATGAATATTTTCCCACGATTACCTCTTTGAGATGAAATTCAGAAGCCTCAAAAATCCCTAACTTCCACAGATCATATCTCCGAAAATATTTTGAAAAAATATCTGAAATTGTTTGAAGATGTTCCCTGGGATTGAAGCTTCACACTCTGAAAATTTCAGCTTCTAAACCTTTGTAGAAAAAATTTATTACACAAATACCACAATGACCTATTTAGGTTAAATTCAGGAGCTTGCAAAATGACCTAACTTGCACAGATCATATCTCCGAAAATATTGTGAACAAAGCTCTGAAATTTTGGGATGATATTCCTCAGGATTTTGGCTTCGTACTATGAAAATTTAAAATTCTGAAACTTCATAGAAAAAAATTTATAGCGAAAATTCCACGATGACCTGTTTGGAGCAATGAAACCCTAGAATCTCAAAGATCTGATACCAAATGTTGTGAAACCAGCTCCAAAAATAGAAGAAAAGAGATATCAACGCTTTATAAACAAGCCACTTCAAGGGGGAAACCTACAATACATTACATGAATGAACAATTCTTGGATGATTAAAATTACAAAACCTCCTTTGATTGGGCTGGTGACCCTGATGATCAAAATTCTACTGCAGGATATGTATTCACTCTTGGTTCAGGACCCATTACTTGGTCTTGTAAGAAACAAAGTGCCATCTCTCTTTCTTTATCAAAAGCAAAGTATCATGGTGCAGTTGAAGCCAACAAGGAAGCCATGTGGCTTCATCAAATCCTGTCTGAATTTGGTCTTCATCAGCAGCGTCCAACTACACTTTGGTGTGATAATCAGAGTGCCATTTAGCTATGTAAAGATCCAGTTCAACATCAGCGTATGAAACACATTGAAATCCACATACACTTCATCAGAAATATCATTCATGATCATGTTCTTGAAGTGCAGTACTGTCCAACCAATGATCAAGTAGCTGATATCTTTATGAAGGCTCTCACAAAAGCGAAGTTTACCAAACTCTGATCCATGCTTGGAGTTCAGGAAAGTTGTCATTAAGAGGGGATAGGCTCTAATGCCTCCTTCCTTCTCTTATTGTGTCACTTTTGTAAATCCTTCAATCCTATCCCAATTTATTCTTAAGGGGGGATGTTAGGATATTTCGACACATAGGAAATAGGCTCCTTTTGTGTCACCTTTGTAAATCCTTCAATCCTATCTGAAGTTGTTCCTAAGGTGGGATGTTAGGATATTCTGACACATAGGAAATAGTTAAGAATAAATTAGTCCAGTGTAGAGTTAGGTAAAGTGTGTTTCTTTACCATGTACATTTGTAACTTATAATCCGATGGTCACATTTTGTAGTGATCCGATGGTTATCTCTCTCCTCGGTATTAACGACACTTGATCCATGGCTTAACACCCAATTGGTCCATGATCTCTATTTAAAGAGCATGGAGGGTCATTTTTCCGGTAACTGTTTATGACAGAAACATATGTAACTTTTTCTTTTATATTAATAAATTTCCTGAAGTGGCCACATTGGCTCAGGCCGTGGAATGTTTCCCTCTTCAAGGGTTTTAACCACGTGATTATACTAGTGTACTGATTTGTGATCTGTTTGTGAGCGGTGACCTTTGGTTCTTGATCTACGGAAGTTACCCTGTAAATTCCTACATATAACTTCCCTAGGATTAGACAATGAGTCACTAGGTTCATTAATTAGTTGCTATGGATCACGATTTGACCCCTAGAGGTGGACTCTTATTTGTTTTATATATGGAGAGGGTTGGATATTTGAAGTTCACACTCTTTTGGCACTAGTGTACTTGACTATTTGTAGAAGTAATTTTACATGAAGTTTCAACTATTTTTATGGGATTATTTTGATGTGGTTACTAACTGTGTTTTTCTCCATTTTTATTATGCATATGATGACCAAGTTGTTTAAGTAGCCATCTAATTTCTTCCTATGTTTTCTTTTAATTTTTGAAACAAAAATCATTCTTTTATGTTATGTTTTTGTTTAAGATAAGCATCTAAGTGTTTCATCCTCTGAATAAATGAATTCATTATGCTCACTTAACTTCTTATATGATTTCCTCTTTAAAACACACTACAATGAAAAACCAATTGTGTCAATGATCACACCTATAATGCCTCATACTATGTCTGCAACTGATCTTTTGGGATATCTTGCCTAGTTTCTAAACCTGGTGCTTCTTTGTCCAAAAAACCCTCATCAAACCCTACTGAGCTCATAACTAGCGTAAAACCATAATACTCTCCAGTCCCTTTCATTAGTCACGAGCTTGATATAGAGAGAGCCCTCTCTGATTTGGTATGGCTAGATACCAAGTCTAAAGTTGGTATGTGGTTACCTCTTTGGTTTCGTTTCTCAACCTTGGGAAACTAAGGAGCCCTAACACTTTGAAAAATACTAAACATATCAAGAGGTGTTGGAAATTGGATCACTATTGATAGGGGGTGAATAATTAATGACAATGTATACTTTAAAATTATTTTCCAATTACTGATTGACAATCACACATTACACCATTAGTATATTAGCTCATATAATGCATTAACTCGCAAAGAAAATGCCATGATCATCACATGAAATCCATAATACAATAAAAAAATCACACGCACAAAAGGCACAAGGATATATGGTGGAAAAATCCACTGTGGGGAAAAAACCACCTTTTTTTTTTCTGTTGCTCTGCTTCTAATTTTATTAATCATGAAAATCAATTTACATCATCATAGATGGATATGTAAAACAATGAAGTTTCTCATATGACATTGACTAAGTGAACACACATTCACTAGAGACCCCTATCCCTTAAAAGCCTCTCCCTACTCCCATAGGACTATGAAAATGCTACATCCTCTACTGAAGCTACCAACACCCATTGGAAAGTAACACCCATCCCTTATTCACCAAGATATATCGATATTCTGATCACTAGGGACACATTTCATAATGTTTCAAACTTGACCCCTGCATAAGACACCAAAAAATTTATCTCTTTGAAAACCTGAAAACATCAGAACATCAATCGATAAAATATCCCAAACTTTGCAAATATAATGGTTGCAAATTAACTCAAATCCCTACAACATATACTCACAATCACATCACACAATCAATCAAACTACTCATAATTCTCTCTCAAATCCACACACCAAACTCAACACACATGGCCATAATACATTAGCTGCAAATATTTTGAAATGAGAAACATAAATATGAACCACTGCTACAACTATGTAAACCAATTATCAACACTTTTAGATACAAAAAAAATAGTCCTAACAAAGGAGATATGCTTTCCTGATCTCCTCCTCCATCAAGCTCTCAAAATCTGCAATAGAATCATGCTTAGAACTCTAGCATTAGCATCTAAAATTATTCTGCAATAGGAACTCGACCTCTAGGTTCTTCACAGACTTCAAATCTCCAAATATGTGCTCTGTGTAACCTCACAAATGGCGGAGGTGCTCCTCTATTTAAACAAGTTCTCCATCTTCTCCACTACTCACTTGATTAATGTTTTCACACCTCAAATGCTTGATTCTATAGTTGATTTAGTCAATAGAAGCTTCTCCATAAAATGACAATTAATTTCATTAAAATAAAATCACAAGATAGCTGAGGAGCATGAGGAATCCAGAGTTAATTCTCACTTAGAGGCATAACTGCTTGTACAACACATTCTTCCATGTGATTGGGACCATAGTCGCTTGCACGTGCCTTCTAGGAAGCGACTAGAGCTCCTTAGTCGCTTTGATGAGCCTACAAGGGAGTGACTATGATAGAGGATGGTCAAAGACAAATTTCTTTAGCTTGGAACCTTCCCAAACTTGTTCCACTACTTTTCAACCTTATGTAGGACCTCAAGAAGCCATTGTAGCCACTGTAACATTCCAACAAACAACTATTCCCACTCCATCACCAATATAAGTCAAACTAGGATGACTTGAATGTCATTAATAAACTGCACTAGTACATAAAGTATAAAACTACTCCACAAATTATCCAACACCTACACTAACATCATCTGCAGTAATTTCACAAGTCAATTCTGAAACCAATGCAAAAACTAGGTGCATCTACCTCACATGATATCAGCAATTCATGCTACTAGGTTGACATTAATTCTAACCAAAAACCACTGCAACCATGTAATATAAACATTTGTCATAACAACCATATAAACCAATGCATATCATCTCCATCACAAGACAACCATAGAAATCAATAACATCAAGAAATCATATAATATCTAACACATGTCCAGGTTGACATCAATGCCAACCATCAATCACAACAACACTCATCAAATATCCTCATCACAACATCAATTCCAGCAATCTCCCCCTTTGGAATTCATGTCAACCCCAAGCGGGTCAACCAAAGCAACCTCATGAAGAACTGAACTCCTCAATTTATCCCCCTTTGGCATAAATGGAAAAGGGAACAAATCAAGCCATCAATAGTCACTAAAGAATCACAAACAACATAGTGGATAACAACCACTTTCACTCCTATATTAGAGACAATGATAAAAATATCTACATATCATGGAAGTAGGAGAAAGACAAAAGTAAACTAGAAACAAACTCAAGTAATGGCTTCCCCTATATTAACACCATTATCAACCAAATCCAATAGTATTAACAAGACATATCCATCAATCATAAAATAGAGTATCTAGCAGCAACACATCCTCCAAGGTAGCAACATAACCATCAACAACAACACAAAAAAATAATAACTAAAAATAGCAGGAGTGTCAACAATAGAAGGAGTGTCAACAATAGCAACACATCATATGCACCAATAATAGAATCAATGCTCAACTCAACAACAACCTTAAGCATCAACAAGAACATACCATGGGTAGTAATATTCTCTCCATGGTTATTGTCGACATCATACCCATCAACAACAACATCAAGCAACAATAACAATTCCTCTATGCAACAGGAATATCCTCTAACAAATACACATTGATCTCATGGAAACATAACAACACTATACATGCAACCAACCATGCTCACTCAAGTAGTAACATACCATCCATCTGATTAGAAATCACATGTAAAACATTCTCCCACCGGGCATTATAAATTCAAGCAGTGGTAGCACAATAAAAGCATAGTGTGGGCTGCAACATATCACGAACAAGATGATTTGGTCATCAACACTCTCTCACTAAAAATTCTCCACTTGAATATGTATAAGAGTCTAAAAATTTCTCACCAAGCCATTGGACACAAAACTTCTACAAAAATCATTTCCACCTTTCCATATGCAAGAAGCTAGAGAGCCAAGGACTATGACCCAAAAATATTTTCAATGAAAATACAAGGCTTCATAGGCCTATTACATGGCTACAAGAATGATAGAATGTGTCTATACAATGCCTTCTCAAGGATGGAATATGACTTTTCCCAAGACTCAAGAATGATATATATGAAATTACATGGCTCCATAATGAATTTGAAATCCCACATATGGTTGTAAGACATAACATATACCAGCTGAAGAAAAGCTGAAATTATTCTCAAACCTCTCTCTAAAGACAATATTGACTTATGACCACACACACAATATGAACAATAACTCATAAAATGAGATTAAAAATTAATAATTACTATGAAAATGTAAGAAAAAACCATTGATCGATGAATAACTCCATGCAAAAAGGAAATAGACACAACTCTCTCCAAAAAAAATTGCTAGCACATACTAGCAACTTGCATCAATAATAGTCAGCAACCCCAATATCAAAAGTCTTCATGAATAAATCATATGAACAAATATCCATCAATATGTAGAAATATGAAGTAAGCATCAAGACTCAATCATCATAACCTCTAGTTGAATATTAGTAGCAACAAGATTATAATCATCAAACAAGCATCAAAACCTCATGAATTATAAGCAACAACATCATCAATGACTTAAATTCAATAATCTTATCTAAAATCAATAATTCACCAATAGTATATGGAAACAATCCTCAAATAATAATCATGCAACCATGTCATTGTAGTACATCCTCTAGGAATAAGATGACCAACACTCCCATGATATCATATGTTCACCAACATGCACAATCGGCATCATCATCAACAAGTACATGAGATAATATTCAAAGTAAAATCCTCATGCACAAGTTTCAATATCATACACTTGAGTTCTTGGATCTTCGCTAAGATTTCATGACATGAAAGGAGTAAAATAACTCACCATGGAACACATGCAATGTAGAACACTTCATCCATCAACACCAATATAATGTGCAAGAACTATACTGTAATACTCCTCAAAATTTCACAAGACCAACCAATAAATCTATAGCCATATACATGCATTAATAATTCTTCCTCATGTGAAAGATGACAATATAATGAAGTAATATAAATGAGGATTTCAATGAGAGTAATATTATTCTCTCAATCTATCACCAAGTTCTCCATGAAATCCATAGTATCTTTCATGATATAAATGGTATATATTCAAATGCATAAATCCATATCAAACTCCCCATAAGCATATGCCAATTCCAAATCAATTATTTCTTGTTGCATAAGACATTTGATAGTGTGCATAGATATAAATTATCTTCACACAACATGGATACAACCATTGACAATCATGAGACAAAAGATAAAGTGACATGCAAAAAATAAATTTTTGTAGACTCCCCCTGAACTCATTCGCTCTTCTTCTATGCCTCAATATGAAATGAATATATGCATGAATATGAAACATCCTTCTTTTAAACGCATGCACCTATCAATTTTCACTTCTCTTGAAGCCATCTCCTGTTGGGCACAAGACAAGGATCTACTTCCCCTGAGTAGATTATCTCTTTGTAAGAAAAAACATCCTTCCATGAAATCCTTTGAAGTTATTTGTAACTCATATTTTCTCATCCGTACTTTCTTTGTATTCAATGGTGAGATTTCTCCTTTTGTTGGGTTAATCCTATCATATCTACAAGCTACATCCTTATGTCCATATTTTCTACACTTGAAACAATGATTATCCAAAAATATTTGTTTACTTGCAAAAAAATTACATTCTCTAGCACGTTAACCAAATTTTCCTTCCATAATCCATAATTCGATCCATGAAGAGTAAGAATTCCATCTGATCCAAAACCTACTTTATTTCCCATGATCTACCTTCCAACGATGAAGCTGCAACAAAGGCATCGCGCTTTGAATCCAATTTTTGGAAATGTTCTCACTACTGAGACGAGGGGGTGAATTAGTATTAACAATGTATACTTTAAATTATTTTTTAATTATATTTTCACAATCACACATTACACCATTAATATATTAGCTCATATAATGCATTAACTGGTAAAGAAAATACCATGATAATTGCATGAAATCCATAATACAATCAAACAATCACAAACACAAAATACACAAGGATATCTAGTGGAACCCTCCTCTGGGGAAAAAACCACACTTTTTTATTGTTGTTGCTTTACTTCTAATTTTATTAATCATGAAAATCAATTTGCATCATCATAGTTGGCTATGTCCAACAAGGAAGTTTCTCATATCACTTACAGTGAGTGAACACCCATCCACTAGAGACCCCTATCCCCTAAAATCATCGCCCAACTATGATTGTACTATGAGAATAATAATTCCTCTACTGAAGCTACCAACACCTATTAGAATGGAACACCCATCACTTCTTCACTAAGCTATCTAAATCTGCTGATCACTAGGACTAGATTTCACAATGTTTCAAACTGGACCCATTCATAATACAAAAACAAATTTCTCTATTTGAAAAGATCAAAACATCATAACATCAATCAATAAAATATACCCAACTCTACAAATGTAGTGGCTGCAACTTATCTCAAATCACTAGAACATCCACTCAAAATACCATCACACAATCAATCAAACTACTCATAATTATCTCTCACATAGACACACCAAACTCAACACACATGACCACAATACATTAGCTACAAATAATATAAAATGAAAAACATAAATATGAACCATTATTTCAACTATGTAAATCAATCACAACCTCTACATACAAAAATTTAAAAAAAAGTCATAACAAAGGAGCTATGCTCTCCTCATCTTCTCCTCCATCTATCTCTCAAAATATGCAATAGAAACATGAATAGAACTCTAGCATTAGGATATGAAATTCTTCCACAATAGGAACTCGACCTCTAGGTTTAGCACAGACTTTAACTCTCCAAATATGTGATATGTATAACCTCACAAATGGTAGACGTGCTCCTCTATTCAAACAAATACTCCATCTTCTCCACTACTCACTTCATCAATGTGTTCAGACATCAAATACTTGATTCTCTAGTTGATTTAGTCAATAGAAGCTTCTCAATAAAATTAAAATTAATTTCCTTAAAATAAAATCATGAAATAATTGAGGAGCACGAGGAATCTAGACGCAATTTTCACTTATAGGAATATTCTCTTTCACAACACATTATTCCATGCGACTGGGACCATAGTTGCTTGCACATTCCTGCCAGGGAGCGGCTAGAGCTTCCATTAGGGGAATTTTGAGGCCTAAAATGGGCCTCCTAAGGAAATAATAAAATAATATATAAGCCAATAAAATAATATTTATGAATTTGCAATTCAATTTTTGCACCACAATCCATGTAACTATAGTTAGATTCTGTTAGCCATCTATAAATTTTTCATGTACTATGATGGCTAAAACAGGTCTATTAGTCTTCAAGAAACAAATTTGGAGAAAATATGTGAGTTCTTGAAGACTTGTTGTTTATCTTGTCCAAGAATCCATCTCACTGATATCTTCATCAAAGATCCTTCAAAAAGCCCTGCTATTATCATGAAGAAAATCATTTTCAACCCCTCTTGCACCCTCTTTCATTCATATTTTCCTATTAAAAATCCCTCCACTTCCTTCAAAATTCCCTTAAAACCTTATAAATCCTCTGTATCTGGTTTTAAACCCTTCTTTTACCCTATCAGAAACCCTCAAAAACCCTCAAAAAACCCCATTTCGGCCTCAAAAACCAACATTTCATAAGACAGACTTATGCCCCCGCGGGCTTAAATCCTCAGCCTTTTTGTCCATGTGACCAGGACCTGCAACCGTCAGCCTCAGTCTTTAAGCCCCTTTTGTACTATCGCACTTTGCTCCACTCCTTTTCCTTTCATTTCTTTATATTTCCTCCACGCGATGGTTTCCCCGCCAATGGGATCTGAACCCTTGATCTCGCCGATCTAACAGTCCTCACTCTGTCGCACTACCAGTTTTCCTCTCGATCATATTTTACTGAGGCCTCCTTGTCGATATATTCTGGACTGTTGATCTGGCTCCCCTAGATCCAACGGTCGGCGCTGTTTTGACGTTCCACTGTCCTCCACCTCTTCATTCATTTCTGTGAAGTTGCAATTAGGTCCGGACCATCGATCATCCTGATCAGACGGTCATCGTGCCATCGCATTATCGCTTTTCTCCCATCTAAACCCCTTCTGCATGCCATTCTCTGAAATACTATGGACTGTCGATCCTCCTGATCGGACGGTCAACGCTTCATCTGTTTTCTCTCTACCCCTCGCACCATCCATTGCCTCTGTGTGAGATTGTGATGCATCCTGGACCATTGATCATCCTGATCCAACGGCCAGTGCACCTTTACCCTCCATCCCCCTACGTTTGATATCCATTATCGATCAAATCAGATCAGACGATCCTCGCTTCCCTGCTTTTCCCCCATTGTCTCTCTTAACTCCTAATCTACCAATCCTCCGGCCAGATCTCGACTGTTGATCCTCACGATCCAACGACTCTCACTCCTCTTCGCATTCAATTCACCAAGAAGCATGATCGCACTATTTCAACATGAAATAGGCAATTTTCATAACGACACGTGTCAACCTATGAAGCGTATCACGTTCCCCCAGCCCAATATCGCTTACCGCTTTAGTCCCGCGAGAATACCGTCTCTGGTATTCCCAAAACCTCCAATCCTGTTCTTTGCGCCCGAAGCAGATTCAAGCCCTGGTATATGCAGTTCCACCATCAGCCTATTTTTGCTGCATTCCCTTCTCCTCACTACTTCTCCACCCACGCCCGAGCCTCTATTAGCAGTTAAACCACAAATGCAAGATTTTATAATTGTTTATTGTTTAGTTGTAGGTTTTAATGGCGGCCTTGAGTTGCAGGCCCTCCCACAGCCATATACCAGTGGCAGAAGCCATGGATGATGATCCTGAGGCTGAAACAATGCAAAAAAGGGATTCACAGTGTTTGATTATCATTGTTTTATCAGTGTCTCATGAACACTAATTAAGTATGTAGAAATTATATGCACTAAGCATGCATATTTCCAAGATCCACCTAATCTCACACTATTTAACTTTATGCAAGATACTGAATCTATTCCACTTGTTAATCTTTTGCGGAAAAATTAATTGCACACACATGTGAAGCATAAACAAAAATATTCAATCGCACATAACACAGTTTTTTAACTGGGAAAGCCTGAAGCTGAAAACCCCAACTATATATTATGTAACATGGAGATCATATGACAATCTCATACAAGCATAAAAATATTATCACAAGCCCTCAGTACAATACAATCGTCATACACTAATCAAGCCCAATCTTGCAAATCCATGCATCGATCTCTGCCACCTGCTAGGCTGCCTCCACTGCGTAATCTCTGCTGAAGAATAGCTCTAAATGAATTTGAATTACTCCATCCTTGAATGTGTAATCCTCATTGGCATCTCCACTGAGTTTGTGATGCAATCAATGCATCACTATAGTCACAACAGATAGTCTATCTTTCCCTTTCACCTATCTCTCCACTGGTCTCCACTGAAACTTCCATGCACTGTAGTTAACTGTGTATTTTTCAGTTGATTAATGAGTTATTATTTGTGAATTAATTAAATAATTAATTCACTCCACTCTCACTAGTGTATCAATCAGTTAGACTAGATACAACTAGCTCAACTGAGTCTAACTAAGCTAAACTAAATACAACTCCATAAATACTTCTTCCAACTGTGTCATAAATCTGCCACTTGAGTTCTAACTGATTCCTCCATGCATTAGCTCCAGTAAACCCTTGGGAATTGCGTAATTCCCTTAGTCAGCTGATGTGCCACATCTATGCACTGAACTGAAGTGCTCCAAGAGAATAAGTTGTTGTTTAGAGTCTGATTATTATGAAGAGCTAACAATAGTCAACATGCATCTATTTTTAGATTAGCAATCTATAAATAGACTTTTCCCAATATGTCTAAAAATAGAAGTCCATCTATTTTTTCCAACTTGACCAACCATCCACAAATAGCATCCTGCAACTCATAGAATATGATCGACATGTCTAAAAATAGACATAGTCTAAATATAGACTTTGCGCCAAAAATAGCTTGCGGGCCCACTTAGTGAAGGCGACTTCTTTCCACTAAGCTCATCATCTTGTTGCAATCTCAACACTCCCTCTCAACAAGATAAGGATTATCTTCCACCCCTATCTTGCCTCTGTGGTATTCGAATTTTCTCCTGGTGAGCGCCTTCGTCAAGATATCAGCATCCTGATCCTCCGTGGGAATGTATGAAAGTAACATGATCTTCCACTGCACACAATATCTGGTATGATGATACAGAGATATTAATGTGTTTAGATCCTATCATGAAACACATGATTAAATGAGAGTTTAATGAAACTATAATTATCACAATGAATCCGTGTCGGAACCATTTGAGACAAAGCAAACCAACCAAGATCTTCCTCATCCGAGATAGCCTCATGCGGCTAAAATTTACGCCATGTATTCTTCTTAAGTGACTGCATTCTGAGATCTTTGTTTCTGCTGTACCAGCTTGTACGTAGATCCGTCTGAAAATCCCTCTACTGATGTGCTCTTTACGTACGACCCAGGCTTCTGTGCAATCTAAATCTTGCATTTGAAGCCATACAACTTCACCTCATTCGTCTATTTGTACCATAAACCATACTCATATGTGCCCCTGAGATATCTCAAAACATGCTTGCCTGCCTTCCAAAAGAGCTTGGTAGGCTTAACCATCACTTGTGAAATCTGGTTCACCACATAGCATATGTCTGGTCTTGTATTGAATAAATACATGAGTGAACCCACCAACTGTCAATAAACAGTGGCATCCACTACCTCTACCGATGTAGCATCCTCTTTCTTCCAATTTCCTAGAAGAGGAGTGTCGATAGGCTTGCAGCCTTGCATGTGAAACTTCTCCAGTATCTCCCGGGCATACTTTCCTTGAGACACAAACAGTTCACCTTCCCGCTGCCATATTTCCAATCCAAGGAAATAATGAAGGAGGCCCAAATTCTTCATCTCAAACTCCTTTGCAAGATCTGCCTTGCATGAGTGTATCAACTGCTCATCACCTGTTAGTATTAAATCATCAACATAAAGTACAATGATTAAAATCTTACCCTCAACCACAATCTGGTACAGGTTTGCATCCGCCTCACTCTTGGTGAAGCCAAGTCTAGTGAAATAGCTGTCGATCCGAGTGTACCAAGCACGGGGTGCTTGTTTCAGCCCATACAACGCTCTTTTGAGCCTACACATCGTCTCTTGAAGATCTCAAATCCTTCGAGGTACACTTTCAATCATACACTTCTTCCTCGTGATCCCATTAAGGAATGTAGTCTTCACATCCATCTAATGAATGTGCCAACCCATATGCGCTAAGAGAGCAAGGATGGTCCGTATGGAAGAATACCGTGTGACAGGTGCAAAGGTTTCTTCATATTCAATCCCCTCGATCTGTGAGAAGCCTCGGGCAACAAACCTTGCCTTATACTTCTCGATGCTCCCATTAACAACTTGCTTTACCTTATAGATCCATCTTGATCCTACAACTGATTTTCCCACTGGCCTTGGAACAATCTCAGCTTCTTTGTTCCAAATAATGGAGAGTCCTTACTCTCCACCCGGAGCATCTACCCATGCAGGCTCCTACATTTCTTCTTCAAAGAAGATGGCTTTCTACTGTCACAATACACTTTCTCATAAGAGCCATGTATCCAATATATTGGTCAGGTGATTGTCTTTGTCTGTGCTGTGATGTAGGAACTCCTACATTATGTGCCGCATCAAGCTTCAGTCTCTCAGCTTCTGTGGTACGCTTTCTGCCTTTTATGATGTTTGGTTCTGCATGAGTGGACTCCTCCACTCCATGAATCTCCTCCTGTGGCTGATCCACATCCAGAGGCTCATCTTTGGGAACAAGAAGTTCCTCTTTCGCATGCAAGTGTAGTTCCCTCTCAAGTGACAACTTCATGGCTTTCACCTCATTGAATTTTATATCTCGTCGCACAACAGTCATCCGACTGTTTGGAAAATACACACGATAGTTATGGGGTGTTTCTGTGTACCCCATAAATATCCCAACTTCTACAGTCGGCTCCAGCTTCTTCCTGGCATCCTTCGTCACATGAATGTAAATAGGTGAGCCAAAAATATTCAAATGAGAAATATCAGGCTTCTTACCAGAAAATGCTTCTTTAGGTGTACTCATGCGAAGTACTCTATGAGGACAACGGTTTTGCACATAAATCGCAGTGTTGCATGCTTCCGCCCACAAGTTCATCGGTAGGCCCTAGTCATGCAGCATCGCTCGTGAAACACCCACGATCATTCTGTTCTTTCTTTCTGTGACCCCATTCTGCTGTGGGTTATGAGGCGCTGTGAATTCTCTTTGAATTCCTTCTTTGCTAAAAAATTATTTGAATTCACCCAAGATTTATTCACCACCATTATCGCTCTATAGAGCTTTCACCTGCTTCCTTGATTCCTTCTCCACCAATGCCTTGAACTCATAGAACTTTGAGAATGTTTCACTCTTCTTCTGCATGAAGAAGATCAAGCATCTACAAGAATAATCATCAACAAATATCACATAATACCTATGTTTTGCTATTGAAGCAACCAAGAATGGTCCACACATGTCTGTTTGAATTCTCTCCAGGATCACCAAAGCATGGTTCTCCTTCTCATGAAAGGTGGTCTTCACAAACTTACCCATGGTACATCCCTTGCACTGATCTAACTGTGCAAGATTACCCTTGGGAAGTCTAGTAGAAATTTTCTGCAAAATATTCAAAGTGCCATGGTGAAGATGGCCCAATCTCCTGTGCCATAATTCACCCTCATCGTGGCTCACCACTTCTTCTGCTTTTCCCACCATTGCAGCTCAGCCATCTACCTCCAGCTTGTAGAGATTCTTAATTCGAACCCCTATCTTCTTGGTTTGACCCATTGTTTTATGTCGAAGGAAGGCTTTTCCCTCACTGAAAACAACATCATAACCCTTGTCTTCCAGCATTGCGACTGAGACGAAGTTTTTCTTCAAACCTGGAACATGCATGACATTCTTCAACAAGAATGGATTACTAGAATCCCTCTGAAAGGTAATGGTCCCAATTCCAGTCGCACTGTACCAACCATCATCTCCCATATCTATATGCATCTGGAGGTCCTTCTCCTCCAAGTCACTAAACAACTCTTTGTCTCCCGTCATATGGAAAGATGCACCACTGTCAAGATACCACACCGATCCCATGCAGCTTGAAACCAAACATGAAATCAAGGAAAAATCTAGCTCAAATTGTGAGGCTAAAGCCTTTCTAGCTACAGATCCAGCATCCTACTTATTCTTCTTCTTCTGTGGACAGTTAGTGGCGAAATGTCCATGCTCGTGACAGTGAAAACACTTCACTTTGGACAAATCCTGCTTCTTGCCTTTAGCACCGGATTTTGAAGGATTTTTATTCCCCTTCCCTTTCCTTGCTTTTTCAGCCAAAGCGCAATTCTCTTCATCTTCATTCTTCGATGAAGATCCATCCCTGGTACCCCACCTTATCTCCTCCTGCACAAGATCTGACCAAAGTCGCTCCCATCCCGACAGTTTCTCCCATCCATTGACAAAGTCTTCATAGCTATGCCAACTCTTCAGAAGCCCAAGGAGAGCCAAGCTCACCAAGTCTTCTTCATCAACAGTAACCCCCATACTTTCCAGTTCATACTTGCAGTGGACAAACTTTGTGAGGTATTTTGGAATACTATCGCCTTTCTCCATTTTTATTTTTCTAAGCTTGTCTTTAAGCGCCAACTTGCACTGGTCACTTTTTCTTTGGAAAAAGTCTGTAAAAGCTTTCCAAATTAAGAATGGAGTGGATTTCCTCTGAAGTCTAGAAATAATATGGTCCTTCACACCTTCCAACAGAATCCTCCTTGTCTTTGCAGTCTTCTTTTTCCATGCATCAAGTAATGCAACATTGCTAGATCTCGGCTTAGGAACATCGCTATCGATGAAATCTTTCAGCCCATTATCCTCTAGAAATGCCTCCATCCTATCCTTCCAGGCTATCTAATTTGATATCCCATCAAGGGAATACTCCAATATCAACCCTTTGAAAGACATTTCAATGTATACTCAATTTCTGCACCAATAATCTTCTGTAGAAAATTCAAATTGTCCACCAGCACAAACTCACTTCACAATTGCAATATTCAATCAACAATGCTCTGATGCCATGTAGAAATTATATGCACTAAGCATGCATATGTCCAAGATCCACCTGATGTCACACTATTTAACTTTATGCAAGATACTGAATCTATTCCACTTGTTAATACTTTGTGGAAAAATGAATTGCACACACATGTGAAGCATAAACAAAAATATTCAATTGCACATAACACAGTTTTTAACCAGGAAAGCCTGAAGCTGAAAACCCCAAATATATATTATGTAACATGGAGATCATATGAAAAGCTAATACAAGAATAAAAATATTATCACAAGGCCTCAGTACAGTACAATCGTCATACACTAATTAGGACCAATCTCGCAAATCCATGCACCGATCTCTGCCACCTGCTAGTCTGCCTCCACTGCAAAATATCTGCTGAAGAATAGCTCTGAATGAATTCAAATTACTCCATCCTTGACTGTGCAATACTCATTGGTATCTCCACTGAGTGTGTGATGCAATCAATGCATCACTATAGTCACAACATATAGTCTATCTTTCCCTTTCACCTATCTCTCCACTGGTCTCCACTGAAACTTCCATGCACTGTAGTTAAATAATGTATTGTTCAGTTTATTAATGAGTTATTATTTATGAATTAATTAACTAATTAATTCACTCCACTCTCACTAGTGTATCAATCAGTTAGACTAGATACAACTAGCTCAACTGAGTCTAACTGAGTTAAACTGAATACAACTCCATAACTACTTCTTCCAACCATGTCATAACTCTGCCACTTGAGTTCTAACTGATTCCTCCATGCATTAGCTCCAATAAACCCTCAGGAATAGCGTAATTCCTTTTTTTAGCTGATGTGACACATCTGTGCACTGAATTGAAGTGCTCCAAGAGAATAAGTTGTTGTTTAGAGTCTGATTATTATTAAGAGCTAATAATAATCGACATGCATCTATTTTTAGATTGACGATCTATAAATAGACTTCGCCCAATATTCTAAAAATATAATTTCATCTATTTTTCCAACTTGACTAACCATCCACAAATAACATCCTACAACTTCTGAAATACAATCATCATGTCTAAAAATAGACATAGTCTAAAAATAGACTTGCGCCAAAAATAGCCTGTGGGCCCACTTAGTGAAGGCGACTCTTTTCACTAAGCTCATCATCTTGTTGAATCTCAACAGAGTAGCAGATCACTCCAACACGCCAGCAAGCCACCTGCACAGCCGACAGTGAAGACAAATATCAGAAGAATTAAAGTTAAAAGGGATTAAGTGCAAAGCATGAAGATCAAAGGCTTAATCCACAGTTTAAAAGATAAAGACATAGTATGAATACCAACGATGATCCGAGAAGGCGTAATGAAGCCTAAAGCACAAATCAAAGCCTAAATCAGTGATTAAAGTGTTTAAGATAAACAAATCATACAAAGAAAGCTTCCAAAGGACACATCAGTGAGGCTAATTACTTCTTAGCAACCCATAAGGACACCTGTAGCCTACTTTCTACCTGCAAAGACAAATTGGAAGTTATTACATAGATAGAATATATTTTAAGCTATCAGGGAAGTTATTATAAAGGCATGAGAAAGCCCCAAAACCCACTCTTTCACCTAACTTGTCCCAGAAGCTAAAACAGAGTTACTACAGTCATAAAATATCTCATAAGAGACATACTTCAGAGTTATTACCAGCCTACCAGATCTACCTCAAAGTCAAAAAAAAGCAACTAGAGTGGTTCACAAGTTAATATAGCATTCATTGAGCAGAATGGAGCATCCGATGCACATCTATTCTGTCTTAAATGATCATTAAGACCAATTATTTCACTTCTCCTCCTCATTCACCTATAAGTACTCATTTAAGATTCATTGTAAAGGGTTGGAAATTTATTGATTGTTTGAACTGTTATTGAGTGGAAGTAGCTGGGTAGTTGTAATATGGTAGGCTGGGAAGAGAAGTATCAGACTGTAAAATCCATTAGACTCAAAGTATGTGACTGGTCTTGCACATCAAATAAACAACAAGATTCACAGGATCTTGGTCTATATTATTGGTGATGTTTTTCTTACTGTAATTGTTATTCTCCTTATGTTTTCATACTGTCCACTTTCTCTGATAAAGAACAAAAAATTTAGAGTAGGATTTACTGCAAAGTACCCTATTTCTCACTGATAAGATTTATCTCTATGTTTTCTTCTAATTGTGCATTTGAGGATAATTCAACAGAGTATAACAAGTCAAGGAACGTTGGTGAGCCCATGTCTTGTTGAGTAAAACTTGAGACATTGTCCTTGAATGATCTTTTCACTGCATGCTAAGTAGAGTCCCAATCAAGGAAGTTTATGGTTAGCCCTGTCCCTTGTTTAGTCTTAAACAACTGTTTTGAAGATTTCCCTTAAGAGTATGCCGAAAGCAGGATATTCAAAGTCCTTACTTGATCTTAGGCTACTTTTTATGTTTATCTTAAATGTTTTTCCTGGAGAGTATGTCAAAAGAATGATAGGTTCAAATTCCTTACCTGATCTTAGGCTGTCCTTTGTTTTCTTACATGTTTTCTTCTTTCACCACACTTCTTAATGTTCCATACCACAAAATCAACTTAAAGAGATATTTTGATATAGATGACTTGTCCTCTGGAAACCCTTGAATAGTTGTTGTGCAAGTAAATCATTTTATGACTCCATAGCCCAATAGATTGACATTTTTTTTTGACCTATATTCCCATGCTGAAACATCCTTCTACTTTTTCCCTCCTTCATTTCACATGACCTTCTCAGTTAATGATTCCCAACCAAAAACAAACAAACAAACCCCTTGTACTTCATAACTAGCCTAATATCATATCATAAGCTTTAAAAGCATATCATTCTAACACACATATGGAGAGATCCCTCTCCGAATCCAGGAGGGCTAGATTCTAGGATTCCAAAGTGGTTCTGATGTTTCCTTGTCATTTGGTTTGCCAATTTTCCAAATCACAAGACCCCCAACATAATGGCGACTCTGCTGGGGAATTCTTAGTAAATTACATCTTATACATCCTCAAGAGTTCAGAAGACCCATAACATCCTTATATTGGTAGTTAATTGCTGATGGTGGACATCAGCCTACTTCAAAACATTCGAAATCATCCACCTGACGACTCCACAACTCCTAAAAGACCAAAAGACTCCACTCGTGATTAGTAGGCCTACTGATTACCGCTGGTTTCACAAAGAATCCATTGGGACAACCCACACTACCATTAAAACATCGTGCACAACCATGATTAGGAAACTTTGATGATTAAGTTTTCCTTGTTAAAGACTAGTTGGCCTCTGAAGATTTTCATATCTGGCTAACTTTCCTTTTCTGTCGGTCTAAAATCAACATAATGGCGACTCCACAACTCCCAAAGGACCAAATGACTTCACTGGTAGAAGACTCTAAACTGGTTGAATAGAGACAGTGACCTCTTTTCTGATTTACAAACACGATTCCAAGGATACAACGAAGATATGCCCCAATGAGTAGAGATCATATCCCTGGGTTCCCACATAAGATGCCCTAGGTGTTTTGGGATGATAACCTTCCTGTTTTTCAAGGTGAAAATTTTGATGACCCATTGTTACATCTCATCAAATTTCATATACATGTATGGAAGATAAAGACTAAATGGCATGAATACTGCCTTATGAAAATGTTCATGTTAACATTAGAAGGAAAGACAAGGGATTGGTATGAATGGTTAGAACCTAAGAGCTTGTTTTCTTTAAAAGACATACGCCAAGTATTTTATGAAAAATATAAAAAAAACTCTCCATCCTTGTCATGGGTTGAAAACTGTTGTGATCAATCTCAGAACATCATACAATACCTGTTAGATATTGATGAGGATTTGGTTAATATGCATCCTGAGGATCTCTTAGCAGCCATTCATGAATTTCATACCCAAAAAAACTATCACAAGAACCTAGATGAATCATTTGAGGAAGAGATTAATCAAGAAATAAAAGAAATTCCTCAAGATATCCCTGCAAGCATAAATAATGATTCATCATCCCTTTTAGCTGAGGCTTAAGAAGACATCCAACCTCAAATTCAATCTTCACAAGAGATAGAGAACTATTGTACTTATGCTCAAGGAAACATAGAAACATCTCCTCCTTTGACAAAAGAAGAAATCGATCAGATTATCAATAAACAACCAGCCTTTGAAACTTTTTATAAAACAAACACTCTTTCCCATTCACCTAATGAGCTTTGTTGTAAAAATTTAGAAAGTTCACGTGTAGATTAGAATAATGAAAAACCTGCTGATAATACAGTATGTTTGATTGGTGACATTAATTACATTAATTATTTTCCTAATTTTGATCTGTCTGATGATGATGTTCTCCAAACATAAGTTGATCTTGCAGGACCATCATTATTAGATTTGTGGGAGGAAGATCAGTTCCACCAAATTCGAGAAAGTAATGAACCAAAGCAGGCTATTTACAATACTGATGAATAATGATTTAAAAATGTAGAAGAGGGTGAAGAATCTCTGAATATTTTCTCTGCTTCATCAAAACTCATCAGTAATAGTTTTCATGTGATTGGGAATTAGCAATCTCTTAGCTCAAAGGTTGAGGAGGAAAACAATGAATAACTTCTTGAGTCGGTTGAAATTAAAGAACCTTCTCCTAAAAGGGTTAAGGTAATCAAAGAGACCCATGCTCAAGAATATAATGACATCTTCACCGATCTCAGTCCACTGAATCAAAATACCCCGGGACTACAAGAGGGCAGCACTGCCAAATATGATGAGTCCTCAAGTTCAGATCACAATGAAGATGAGGAAGATTTTCTTTCTCAAAATAATCTTTTCCTTGATCTAGTGGAAGAAAAAATAACCTTGGTTGAAACTTACCTGTCAAATACTCCCAACAAGGTATTATTTCAAGACCCCTTCACTCATTTTTTGAAGAAATTTGAAGAAGGGATAAAGATTGTTAGGAGCAGTGTATCACCAAATGCAAGAAATTTTTTTAGCATTGCTGCCAAGAAACAAGTGAGATGGGAGTGGTCGGGTCTGTCCGGCATGCTCAAAGAGATGAGCAAAGACCAGTCATGGAACCATCTGATTGACTGGACGTATTGGAAAAGAGAATTTGTCGACTAAACATGTAAATATTTCAGAGTTAGATTAGGGTAGGTAGGAATGTCAATAAAGCTAACCTGTGAGAATTTAGTTAGTTTTTTGTTTTTTCTATGAAAGAAAAATTGAAAAAATATGAAACAATAGAAAATAGAAAAGAGGGCAGATATAAAAGAAGAAAGGTACAACCCGATACCAAAAAAGAAAAGAAAAAATCTGAAAGTGTGCAAGCTTAAATGCCACTACCAAAAGAGAGCACTGCTATTTTAGTCATACAGCCTAATCATGACTAGATAGATTTCAACTTAATACTGATAGGTTAGTGAATCAGATTAGCCAAACAATTTAATCTTGGCTTATCAGTAAACTAGATTAGGATAGAAAAACAGAGGTTTAAACAAGCTTAAATCTTGAACTTGTAAGTTTGATGAAGAATGGCTCAAATCAGATAAAAAACTGAGCCAAAGAGAAGAAAAAGAACTGGTTCAAACATGATGAAAACTTGAACCAGAAAAAGAAGAAGAAGACAACTCAAAGAGATCAAAGTCAGAGCTAAAAGAAATAAGGAAGGAATCTCACTATTTTCAGATCTTAAGCCTTCCAAGTTTTGTTTTACTTTTCTGCAAATAAAGGTCTATGTGCAGTTTTTTTTTTTATGTCATAGCCATCACAGCAAATCAGACAACTTAATCCTGGTTTGAATGTGTTTTCAATTTCTGTTTTAGAATGTAGAGAATGCAGATATGTCAGACAGTTTAATACTGGCAGATAGTAGATTAGGTAGAGAATTTTTGAGTCCAACTATTTAATCTGGACTCATGGAAGTTATAAGGGTAGATTTAGATTATTTTTCTTGCTTTCACTAAAGGAATAAAATGTTCATGTTTAAAGGGTTTGCAAGTCCAAGTGCACCCTGCTGAAGAAAAAATGTTAGGAAAGTAGGTTGTGTAGGTAGTTGTTTGGGAGAAATTGATTTGTTATGATGTAATTCTGATCATCTTTTCAAGTAGCATGATCAAAGAAGAAGAGGTTGTCAAAATGAAAAGCACGGGTCTACATTCCAGAGATAAATCTCTGAGGTTCTTGACACCTCCAAGAAGCTGCCATCCCCAAGTGGAGCCACTATTAGCCAGTTATAAATTTTTCATATACTATGATGGATAAAACAAGTCTATTAGTCTTCAAGAAACAAATTTGGAGAAAATCTTTGATTTCTTGAAGCCTTGTTGTGTCTCTTGTCCAAGAATCCATCTCATTGATATCTTCATCAAAGATCCTTCAAAAAGCCTTGCTGTTATCATGAAGAAAATTGTTTTGAACCCCTCTTCCACCCTCTTTCATTCATATTTTCCTATTAAAATTCCCTCCACTTCCTTCAAAATTCCCTTAAAACCTTATAAATCCTCCTTATCTGGTTTTAAACCCTTCTTTTACCCTATCGGAACCCCTAAAAAACCGTCAAAAAACCCCATTTTGGCCTCAAAAACCAACATTTCATAAGACAGACTTAAGCCAACGCAAGTTTAAATCCTCAGCGTTTTTCTCCATGTGACCAGGACCTGTGATCGTTGGCCTCAGTATTTAAGCCCCTTTTGCGCTATCGCACTTTGCTCCACTCCTTTTCCTTTCATTTCTTTATATTTCCTCCACGCGACGGTTTCCTTGCTGATGGGATCTGAACCGTTGATCTCGCCGATCTAACGGTCCTCACTCCGTCGCACCGCTAGTTTTCCTCCTGATCGTGTTTTACCAAGGCCTCACTGCTGATATATTCTAGACCGTTTATCTGGCTCCCCTACATCCAACGGTCGATGCTATTTTTCCGTTCCATTGTCCTCTGCCTCTTCATTCATTTCTGCGAATCGTGTTATCGCTTTTCTCCCGTCTAAATCCCTTCTGCCTGCCATTCTCTGAAATACTCCGGACCGTCGATCCTCCTGATCGGATGGTCAACGCTTTATCGATATTTTCTCTACCCCTTGCACCATCCATTTCCTTTATGCGAGATTGCAATGCATCTTGGACCATTGATAATCCTGATCCAACAGCCAGCGCACCTTTACCCTCCATCCCCCCGCGTTTGATCTCCACCGTCGATCAAATCCGATCGGACGATAATCGCTTCTCCGCTTTTCCCCCATTGTCCCTTTTAACTCATCATCTACCAATCCTCCAGCCATATCTCGACCATTGATCCTCACGATCCAACGGCTCTCACTCCTCTTTGCATTCAATTCACCAAGAAGCATGATCGCGCTATTTCAACGTGAAATAGGCGGTTTTCATAAGGACACGTGTCAACCTCCGAAGCGTATCGCATACCCCCAACCCAATACTGCTTGCTGCTTTAGTCCTGCGCGAATACCGTCTTTGGTATTCCCGAAACCACCAATCCTATTCTTTGCACCCGAAGCATATTCAAGCCCTTCTATCTACAGTTTCACGATCAGCCTATTTTTGTTTCATTCAGCCTTCTCCTCATTGCTCCTTCGCCCACGCACGAGCCTCTGTTAGCAATTAAACCACAAACGCAGGATTTTATAATTTTTTATTGTTTATTTGTAGGTTTTAATGGTGGCCTTGAGTTGCAGGCCCTCCAACAGCCATATACCAGTGGCAGAAGCCAAGGATGATGATCCTGAGGCCAAAACAATGCAAAAAAGGGATTCATAGGGTTTGATTTGTAGGGAAAAATACTGAGAGGGGGGGGGGGGGGGTGTATCAGTATTTAGAGCTTATATCTTGACTTTAAATTTTTCTTTTGCAGAATTGCATATGCGGCTTTTATGGACTAAACTCGTGTATATAGATATAAATTTCTAGTTTATAAAGTATCTCAGAAACAGACTTTAAAACAGATTTACCAATTATGCATCAGGTTAGATAAACAATAAAAATGTGTAGTAATAGTAGTATAAAACATCACACAAGTGAAACACACATGAACACTAGTATTTAAGGTGGAAACCCAATTCGGGAGAAAACCACCACTGCTGTCGTCTCTGTCTTCAATATTTATTATATGGAAAACTTTTTACAACATTGTACTGATGTAGACTCATATCAGTACGCAGGCTTCTACCTGCAAAAGGCTGCAACCTTCACTCGTTTACCAGATGCTACTGGAAGGGAGCTCCAACCCCCTAATCTCGTTTACTAGTCACTCTTGGAAGGGAGCTTCAACCCCATGAACATAACACCAGCTTCTACTGGAAGGAGGCTTCTACTTCCATACTGAAGGCTTCAACCCTTAGACCCACTGCAGACCACGTTTCATCAATTTTCATACTGGATCAAACAGCTTCAACAAAACCCTTTATCAACACTTCAATTCGAACAATGAAAACACTGTGACCAAAACTTCAGAAATAACCCAGACTTCAGAATAGATATGCAGATACAAACTCAACCCTGAACAATCATTTATTCAAATAGCATACACTACTTTTCTTCACTGAAGCCATGTACATACGCGCTTTCCTGCACATCAACCCGCATATACTTCTATGTATTTTATTCTTCAAAAAACCCTAACTTCCATACATGCTTTTCATGAAGTGAACTCGCGTATATACACTCTTTTGTTGAAACAAACTAGCATATAGATATTTAAAAAATAAATTTTGCAGAACAGACCAGATCTATAAAACTTACCTAGATTTATTCATTTTCTTCAGTAGACTTGCGCTAGTTCTTCATCAGTCCTTCAGTAGGTCATTCTAGAGATTCATCATCATCAGATCTAGAGATCTTGAGCCATCATTATATCCATGGGTGCATCATAGATTCAGATCTATCAATTAAGAATAGAGTTCATCCATTCATCTACAACCCTTACACATGCACACTTTTCACTATGATATTCTTCTCCTTAAATAGATTTAACTTTTACCAATACCATGAGTCAAAACCACTTAACTTCCGATGGTATTATTTAGACAATGCAATGCTCAATACTATCAGCTAATACCATGGTAATGCCCCTTGGTATCATAATTTTAGAGCGCAAAAGGCATACATGACATGGAGCATTCGTTTCCATGTGTATACGCAACTTATCTTCATAAAAAATGCATATATGCTAACCCTGAATGTATACGCGGGTTGCCTTCACAAAATTAGCTAATACATTGCATCCATATGTGGCTTGCCTTCACAAAAGTAGCGTATACATTGTGACATATTATATTTATCATTTCTCTGACACTTACTAGAATTATTTTCTCTGTCACATCTGAACTAATTTGTAGCTACATCATTCTTACATCTTTAAAATATAGGTTTCTTGTCATAGGAAACTCATCAAGTAGGTTTCCATCAAGGACAACACATTACATCATATTGCCAACAATATCCCCTTTTGGAATTGATGGCAACCACAACAGATAGATACATTAATTATAACCATTATTCAAACACCATGATACTCTCCCCCTTTGACATCAAGGGAAAAGGGCAGATCAAAACAAAAACAAGGTTTCTCTTCCCTTGTAGAAAGATGAGCTCTGTAGATCTGAAGTGCACTGAACTTACCATGCTCCCCCTGAGTTCATGCTGAATCTTTAGATAGATTTTTCAATGAAGTACATGACTCTATAACTCAAACAAGTATGACCATTCCGATCACCAAGGACTCATACTTACATCAATGATCCAACCAAGTGGAATTACATATTTGACTGAACTACCCAACCAAGTGGGTTTACAAAATTTGACTCAACTACCCAACCAAGTGGGTTTAAAAATTTGACCAAGTCTTTACATGACTGAATATAACAGTTTACATGATAGGTCTCAACTGACCTTTTCATCAAATGAATTTTTATAAACAAGACCAATGAAACTCAATCATGAGATCAGACCATAACAAACACTTAAAATGCCAACAATGCATCCTTTCCCATAGGACAAGTGCTCCCCCTTAGCTTGTGCATCCTGAAAACTTTCAACAGCAAATCATCAAGGCATCTTTATCAACAATACATTTAGAGAATGAAACAGAAATGTAAGAACTGGAACATCACCAGAGATACCCAACAGCACCGCAACTTTTCTGAAAAAGCTGACCCAGAAAATTGTGCCAACAAAAACCCATACGTGGTTTTCTGTATATAAACTCGCGTATATACGCGACTGTCCTTTATGAAATCCGCATATCCAATTTAATCTTCTGAATTTAAGCAGATCTGATCTTTTGAGTGGCAGAGACAACTCCCAGATTTTGTCTGAGATATTCGAATGCTTCTTTGGGAAGAGGTTTAGTAAATATATCAGCAACTTGGTCTTTGGAGGGAACATATTCCAATTTCACCTTTTGTTCAAGCACTTTTTCACGTAAGAAGTGATACTTGATAGGAATTTTCTTGGTTTTGGAATGCATAACAGGATTCTTTGAGATACTGATGGCACTTGTATTATCACACATGATGGATATGGGAGGTGAAAATTTGATTTGAATGTCTTGTAAATTCTGCATCATCCAAAGAAGTTGTGTGCAACATGAAGCGACAGCCACATATTCAGCTTCTGCTGTGGATAAGGCAATAGAGCTTTTCTTCTTGCTAAACCAAGATACTAATTGGGGCCCCATAAAGAATGCACCACCACTAGTGCTCTTGCGATCATCAACATTTCTAGCCCAATCTGCATCTGTGTAAGCATGAAGAGTGAGATCAAAATTCTTTGGATACCATAGTCCAAAGTCTTGAGTTCCTTGTAGATATTTTAATATTCTTTTGGCAACCGAAAGGTGAGACTCTTTTGGATTAGCTTGGAATTGTCCAACAATCCCAACTGCATGCATAATGTTTGGTCTTGTCCCGGTTAGATAAAGTAGACTTCCAATCATGAATCTATATTCTGGTTGATTCATTGTGGGAGACTCATCATGAGAACTGAGGTTACACCCAGTTATCATTGGTGTACTTATAGGTTTGCATTCTTCCATCCCATACTTATTCAAAATTTGCTTGAGGTATTTTGCTTGAGATAAAAATATGCCATCGGTTGCTTGTTGTACTTGTAAGCCAATAAAAAATGTTTGTTCCCCAAGTAAAGACATTTCTTATTCTTGTTGCATAACAGAAGAAAATTTCTGACTCATGGACTCTTCATTACTTCCAAAAATTATATCATTAACATATACAACCACAATCAATAGTTTATCATTTTTAGTTTTTGTGTATAAGTTGCTATCAGCAGAACCCTTTGAAAATCCTTGTTGATGAAGATATTTGCAAAAGACGATAATACCATGCCCTTGGAGCTTGTTTGAGACCATATAAAGCCTTTTTAAGTTTACAAACAAGTTTTTCGTCTTTGCCCAAAATGAATCCTTCTGGTTGTTCTATATAAACTTCCTCTTCTAGATCACCATTAAGGAAAGCAGATTTAACATCCATTTGATAAACTTTGATTTGTTGAAAGCTTGAAAAAGCAAGAAAAATTCTGATGGCTTCAAGTCTAGCTACAGGAGCAAATGTTTCTTCAAAGTCTATACCTTCTTGTTGAGCATACCCTTTACAAAAAATTCTAGCCTTGTTTCTAATAACATCTCCATTTTCATTTAACTTGTTTTTGAATATCCATTTTGTTCCAATAAAATTTTTATCTTGAGGTCTTGGAAGTAGTTCCCAAGTATGATTCTTTTCAGTTTGATCAAGTTATTCATTCATGGCTTGAATCCAACATTCATCTTTTCTAGCTTGATTGACATTCTGTGGTTCAATGGTGGATAAAAATGCTAGATAGCTAGTAGATCCTACAAGAGTTCTTCTTGTTTGGACACCTGATCCCTTTTCTCCCAAAATTTGAGATTCTGGATGATTCTTTTGAACATACCTGGATGGAGCCTTTTCAGATAGATCTTCTTCTTCTGCTTCATTGGGTTCACCTTCTATATTATCTATATTTGATGCAAGAAGATATACATCATCATCATCTTCATTTTTTATTTGTATTTCCCCTTTTGGATTTGGGAGAGATTCATCAATTACAACGTTAATGGATTCAAAAATCTTCTAAAGTCTTTTATTGTAGCATTTATATGCTTTAATTATAGAGGAGTAACCAAGAAATATTCTTCATCTTCCCTATGTTCAAACTTTCCAAGTTTTTCATCATTGTTCTTGATAAAACATTTCCTTCGAAAAACTTTAAAATGCTTTAAAGTGGGAAGATTACCATACCAGAGCTCATATGGATTTTTATCACTGTTTACATGAGCATGTGCTTTGTTAAGAATATTTAGAGCAGTATGTGCTGCTTCTCCCCAAAATGTGTCAGGTGTTCCTGAATAATAAAGCATAGCTCGAGCCATATGTTGAAATGTTCTATTCATTCTTTCTACTACTCCATTTTGTTGTGGGGTACCAGCTGCAGAAACCTGTCTTTTTATGCCATTTTGTTCACAAAAATAAAAGAATTCATCTAATATATATTCATCTCCACGATTATATCCAAGACACTTGATTTTTTGATTTAATTGATTTTCAACCAATTCTTTGAAGATCTGAAATTTTTCGAATGCTTCATCTTTGTGCTTTAGCAACCCAATCCAACACATTCTAGATAAATCATTAATAAACATAATATAGTATGGTTCTCCATAGGGTGACCTTTTTCTCATGGGTCCACATATATCAGTATGAATGAGTTCAGGAGGCTTACTTGTTGATCCTTCCTTGGCATTAAATTGCACTATGGTTTGCTTACTGAATTGGCAAGGTTTGCATATGGTACTTTTAGGCAAAGTAATATTGGGTAGATCACGAAAAACTTTGAGTCTGCTAGATTTTTTGATTTGAGAGAAGCTCAAATGCCCCAATCTTCTATGCCATAACCAATTTTCTGAATATTTAGCTAAGTAGCATTGTTCTTTACAAATTTTTAATACATAAAAGTTGCTTGGTGTTCTATTTCCTTTTATGATTGTTCTTCCTGTATCCAAATCACATACCACAAATTATTTTGAGCTAAAGACAACTTCAGTTCCTTGATCACACATTTGACTTACACTTAACAAGTTATGCTTTAATCCGTCCACATACATAACATTTTTATCTTTCACCTTTTCTTTTAGAAAAACAAAACCGTTTCCCATAATGACAGCAGGAGTATCATTTCCAAAAGTAACATTCTTTTCTCTTTCTAGATCATTGTATGCAATAAGTTTATTTCTGTCGCCTATCATGTGTTTTGAGCATCCACTATCAATGTACCATTTATTTTCTTCTCCTTCTAAAAGTAAAGCTATGCCACAGTTTTCAACCTGTAATTCCTTCTTTCTCCATACTTTGGAAGTTGATGGTATATGCTCTTTTCGCTGAAGTTTGCTCCTGCATTCAGATTCTTCATGACCAAAATTATTGCAATAAGAACATTCAATTTCATTTTTAAGAGGAGAAAATTTGTTATACGTATTCTTATTTATTCCAGTATCAATTCTTTTCTTTCTTGCTTCTCTAGTCATGATGGTTTTGTACATTGAACAACTTTATGACCAAAATTATGACGTGAGAAACATTGTTCATTGAAGAAGAAATTTCTGCGATCATTGATCCTTCTATTTGTGTTTACCTGTTGGTTGGTATTTCTCTGAAAGGTATTCCTATTAGTTTTATTTGTATTGAGGTGGTCATGCTTTACCTGTAAAGTTTCTTTGTTTCCTTGTTCAGTGGCAGAATTTTGTAGGCTGGTTGTGGCTGCTTTTAGATAGTTTGGTGTTGAAGGCTAAGAAGATTCTCCGACATATCCAAGTCCTGCCTTTATAAGAGGAGAACATTGTACCTTGATAATTTCATCTAAGGTTTCAGATCCTTTAGAAAATCTAAGATTCAAATTCTTTACTTTCTCAATTTCTTTCCTTAGACTTACTACTTCACATTCTAATTTCTCATTGTGTTTCTCCTTTTCTTCAAGCTGATTTTTTAGAGTTTCTATGGATATTTTTTTTTCTTCCAAACATATTTTGACCTGATTGATTTCTTCAAGAAAATCATTGTCTTCTAGAGCATCCATAAAAGTATCCTTTTCTTCTCTAGACTCTTTTTCAAACGCCATTAGAAGTCTAAGATCTTGATCAAATTCTTCCTCACTATCTGATAACCCATCCCTATATTCATGAGTATAATAACTTTTTCTAGTGCTAAATCGATTCTTATATCTTCTTACTACTTCTTTTCCTTTTTCATGTTCTTCTTTCTCAAGACACTTAATAGCATAATGACCACCGCTGCTGTCGTCTCTGTCTTCAATATTTATTTTATGGAAAAAAATTTACAACATTGTACTGATGCAGACTCATATCAGTACGAAGGCTTCTACCTGTAGAAGGCCGCTACCTTCACTCGTTTACCAGCCACTCCTGAAAGGGAGCTTCAATCCCCTAAAAATAACACTAGCTTCTACTGGTAGGAAGCTTCTACTTCTATACTGAAGGCTTCAACCCTCAGACCCACTGTAGACCACATTTCATCAATTTTCATACTGGATCAAACAGCTTCAACACAATCCTTTATCAACAATCATAAACTTTGTCCAATACTTCAATTAGAACAGTGAAAACACTGTGACCAGAACTTCAGAAATAACCCATACATCAGAATAGATATGCAGATAAAAACTCAACCCTGAACAATCATTGATTCAAATAGCATATGCTACTTTGCTTCACTAAAGCTGCGTACATATGCACTTTCCTGCACATCAACCTGCATATACTTCTATGTATTTTATTCTTCATAAAACCCTAACTTCCATACGCGCTTTTCATGAAGTGAACTCACGTATATATGTGCTTTTATTGAAACCAACTAGCGTATAGATCTGTAAAAAATAAATTTTTCAGAACAGACCAGATCTATAAAACCTACCCAGATTTATTCATTTTCTTCAGCAGACTTGCACCAGTTCTTCATCATTCCTTCATTAGGTCATTCTAGAGATTCATCATCATCAGATATAGAGATCTTGAACCATCATTATATCCATGGGTGCATCATAGATTCAGATCTGTGAATTAAGAACAGATTTCATCCATGCAGATATTCCTTAGATAAATTTATTCATCAAAAACCCTTACACATGCACCCCTAGCACTATGATCTTCTTTTCCTTATATAGATTTAGCTTTTACCAATACCATGAGTCAAAACCAATCAACTACTGATGGTATTCTTGGAAGGAATCAAAATAGACAATACAACACTCGATGTTGTGGGCTAATACTATGGTAATGCCTCTTGGTATTATAATTTTAGAGCACAAAAGGCATACGTGACTTGGAGCATTCGTTTCCACGTGTATACGCAATTTCTCTTCATAGAAACTGCGTATATGCTAACCCTGAATGTATACGTGGGTTGCCTTCACAAAATTAGCATATAAATTGCATCCATACATAGGTTGCCTTCACAAAAGTAGCATATGCATTGAGACATATTATATTTATCATTTCTCTGGCACTTACTGGAATTATTTTCTTTGTCACATCTGTACTAATCTGTAGCTACATTATTCTTACATATTTAACACATAGGTTTCTTATCATAGGCAACTCATCAAGTAGGTTTCCATCAATGACAACTTCATCAAGTAGGTTTCCATCAAGGACAACACATTACATCATACTGCCAACAATCTCCCCCTTTGAACATGATGGAAACCACGATGGTGTTTGATCACCACAACAGATAGATACATTAATCATAACCATTAATCAAACACAATGATACTCTCCCCCTTTGACATCAAGGGAAAAATATGGATCAAAACCAAAACAAGGTTTCTCTTACCTTATAGAAATATGAGCTTTGTAGATCTGAAGTGCACTGAACTTACCATGATCCCCCTGAGTTCATGTTGAATCTTTAGATAGATTTTTCAATCAAGTACATTACTCTATAACTCAACCAAGTATGACCATTCCGATCACAAAGGACTCATACTTACATCAATGGTCCAACCAAGTGGAATTACATATTTGAATGAACTGTCCAACCAAGTGGGTTTACAAAATTTGACCAAGTCTTTACATGACTGAATATAATAATTTACATCATAGGTCTCAACATGACCTTTTCATCAAATGAATTTTTATAAACAAGACCAATGAATATCAATCATGAGATTATACCATAGCAAACACTTAGCATGCAAAAAATTCATGCTTTCCCACAGGAAAAGTGCTCCCCCTTAGCTTGTGCATCTAGAGATACCCAACAACACCGCAATTGTTCTGAAAATGGTGACCCAGAAAATTATGCCAGCAAAAACCCATACGTGGTTTTCTATATATATAAACTCGCGTATATATGTGACTATCCTTTATGAAATCCCCGTATCCAATTTAATCTTTTGAATTTAAGCAAATATGATCTTCTGAGCAGTAGAGACAACTCCCAGATTTTGTCTGAGATATTTGAATGCTTCCCTGGGAAGAGGTTTAGTAAATATATCAGCAACTTGGTCTTTGGAGGGAACATATTCCAATCTCACCTTTTTTTCAAGCACTTGTTCACGTAAGAAGTGATACTTGATAGGAATATGCTTGGTTTTGGAACGCATAACAGGATTTTTTGAGATACTGATGGCACTTTTATTATCACACATAATGGATATGGGAGTTGAACATTTGATTTGAATTTCTTGTAATGTCTGCATCATCCAAAGAAGTTGTGTGCAACATGATGTGACAACCACATATTCTGCTTCTGTTGTAGATAAGGCAATAGAGCTTTGCTTCTTGCTGAACCAAGATACTAATCGGGGCCCCATATCTAATGCACCACCACTAGTGCTCTTCCGATCATCAACATTTCCAGCCCAATCTGCATTTGTGTAAGCATGAAGAGTGAGATCAACATTCTATGGATACCATAGTTCAAAGTCTTGAGTTCCTTGTATATATTTGAATATTCTTTTGACAGCCTGAAGGTGAGACTCTTTTAGATTAGCTTGGAATCGTCCAACAATCCCAACTGAATGCATAATGCCTGGTCTTGTCTCGGTTAGATAAAGTAGACTTCCAATGATGGATCTGTATTCTAGTTGATTCACTACGGGAGAATCATCATGAGAACTAAGGTTACACCCTGTTATCGTTGGTGTACTTACAGGTTTGCAGTACTCCATCCCATACTTCTTCAAAATTTTCTTGAGGTATTTTGCTTGAGATAAAAATATGCCATCAGTTGCTTGTTGCATTTGTAAGCCAAGAAAAAATTTTAGTTCCCAAATTAAGGAAATTTCAAATTCTTGTTGCATAACAGAAGAAAATTTCTGACTCATGGAATCTTTATTACTTCCAAAAATGATATCATCAACATATACAACCACAATCAATAGTTTATCATTTTCAGTTTTTGTGTATAAGTTGCTATCAGTAGAACCCTTTGAAAATCCTTGTTGATGAAGATAATTGTCAAGATGATAATACCATGCCCTTGGATCTTGTTTGAGACCATATAAAGCCTTTTTAAGTTTACAAACAATTTTTTCATCATTTCCTAAAATGAATCCTTCTGGTTGTTCTATATAAACTTCTTCTTCTAGATCACCATTGAGGAAAGCAGATTTAACATCCATTTGATAAACTTTGATTTGTTGAAAGCTTGAAAAAAAGCAAGAAACATTCGATGGCTTCAAGTCTAGCTATAGGAGTAAATGTTTCTTCAAATTCTATACCTTCTTGTTGAGCATACCCTTTACAAACAAGTCTAGCCTTGTTTCTAATAGCATCTCCATTTTCATTTAACCTTTTTTACGAATATCCATTTGCAATAACATTTTTATCATGAGGTCTTGGAACTCGTTCCCAAGTATGATTCTTTTCAATTTGATCAAGTTCTTCATTCATGGCTTGAATCCAACATTCACCTTTTTTCTAGTTGATTGACATTTTGTGGTTCAATGGTGGATAAAAAATGCTATATAGCTAGTAGATCCTACAAGAGTTCTTCTTGTTTGGACACACGATCCCTTTTCTCCCAAAATTTGAGATTCTCGATGATTCGTTTGAACATACCTAGATGGAGACTTTTCGGATAGATCTTCTTCTGCTGCTTCATTGGGTTCACCTTCTATATTATCTCTATTTGATGCGGGGAAGATATACATCATCATCATCTTCGTTTGTTGTTTGTATTTACCCTTTTGGAGTTGAGACAGATTCATCAATTACAACGTCAATGCATTCAACAATATTACGAATTATTTTATTGTAGCATTTATATGCTTTACTTCTAGAAGAGTAACCAAGAAATATTCCTTCATCTGTGCTAGGGTTCAAACTTCCCAAGTTTTTCATCATTGTTCTTGATAAAACATTTGCTTCCAAAAAACTTTAAAATGCATTACGGTGGGAAGATTACCATACCAGAGCTCATATGGATTTTTTATCACTTGTTTACACGAACATGTTCTTTTTTTAAGAATATTTACGAGCGGTATGTGATGCTTCTCCCCAAAATGTGTCGAGTGTTCTCGAATCATCAAGCACATCCCGAGCCATCTATCGGATTTGTTCTATTCATTCTTTCTACTACTCCATTTTGTTGTGGGGTACTAGCTACAAAAAAAGTCTTTTTTATGCCATGTTGTTCAAAAAAAATCAAAGAATTCATCGATATATATTCACCTCCACGATCAGATCTAAGACACTTGATTTTTAGATCTAATTCATTTTCAACCAATTCTTTAAAGATTTGAAATTTTTCGAATGCTTCAACTTTGTGCTTTAGCAACCCAATCCAACACATTCTAGAGAAATCATCAATAAACAGAATATATTATTGTTCTCCATGGGGTGACCTTTTTCTCATGGGTCCACATATATTAGTATGAATGAGTTCAAGAGGCTTACTTTACGATCCTTCCTTGGCATCAAATTACACTCTAGTTTTCTTACCGAATTGGAAAGATTTGCATATCGTACTTTTAGGCGAGTAATATTGGGAAGATCACGAACGGCTTTGATTCTGCTAGATTTTTTTTATTTAAGAGAAGCTCAAATGCCCCAATATTCTATTCCATAACCAATTTTTCGAAGATTTACCCAAGTAGCATTGTTCTTTACAACTTTCATTACATAAAAAATTTCTTGGTGTTATATTTCCTTTTATGATTGTTTTTCTCTGTATCCGGATCACGTACCACGCATTCTTTTTGAGCTAAATACAACTTCGGTTCCTTGATCGCACATTTGAATTACACTTAACGAGGTTATGCTTTAATCCATCCACATACATAACATTGTTAGCTTTCACATTTTCTTTTAGAAAAAATAGAACCTTTTCCCCTAATGATAGCGGGAGTATCATTTCCAAAAGTAACATTCTTTTCTCTTTCTAGATCATTGTATGGAAGAAGTTTATTTTCCGCCACTGTCATGTGTTTTGAGCATCCACTATCAATGTACCATTGATTTTCTTCTCCTTCGCAAATAAAGCTATGCCACAATTTTCAACTTTGTAATTCCTTCTTTATCCATACTTTGGAAGTTGATGGTATATGCTCTTACGGCTGAAGTTTTTCTCCTACATTCAGATTCTTCATGACCAAAATTATTGCAATAAACACATTTAATTTCATTTTGAAGAGGAGAAAAGTTGTTATATGTATTCTTATTTATTCCGAGTATCAATTCTTTTCTTTCTTGCTTCTCTAGTCATGATGGCTTTGTATGCAACACATTGAACAACTTTATGACCAAAAATTATGACATGAGAAACATTATCCATTGAAGAAGAAATTTCTGCGATCATTGATCCTTCTATTTGTGTTTACTTGTTGGTTGGTATTTCTTTAAAAGGTAGTCTGTTAGTGTTCTTTGCATTGAGGTGGTCATGCTTTACACTGTAAAGTTTCTTTGTTTCCTTACTAAGTGGTAGAATGTTGTAGAGTTTGTGCTGTAGTTGCTTTTAGGTAGTTTGGTCTTTGAAGAGTGAGAGTATTCTCCATCATATCCAAGACCTTTCTTTATAAGAGGAGAACGTTGTACCTTGATAATCCCATCTAAGGTTTCATATCCTTTAGTAAATCTAAGATTCAACATCTTTACTTTCTCAATTTGTTTTCTTAGACTTACTACTTCACATTCTAATTTCTCATTGTGTTTCTCCTTTTTCGTCAAGTCTGATTTTTTTAGAGTTTCTATGGATATTTTGTTTTTTTCCAAAAAATATTTTGAGGTGATTTATTTCTTCAAGAAAATCATTGTCTTCTAGAGCATCCATAAAATTATCCTTTTCTTCTCTATACTCATTTTCAAATGCCATGAGAAGTCTAAGATCTTGATCAAATTCTTCCTCACTATTTGATAACCCATCACTATCTTCATGAGTATAATAACTTTTTTCTAGTGCTAAATCAATTCTTATTTCTTCTTGCTAATTTTTTTTCCTTTTTCATGTGTTTCTTTATGAGGACACTTAGCAACATAATGACCAACTATTCCACAAGAAAAAACATTTGAAAGGAAGCTTACCTCGAAACTTCCGATTGCCAAGTTGGAGCTTCTTTACAAAATTTACCTCATCTTCTTCGAAATATACCCACGATCCTTCGTTTCTTGTACTTATTTTCCTTTTGTAGGGGGCTCTAAAGACGACTTCTTTGACTTGAGAAGATCATCCTTTTCTCATTTCACATGCGGTTAGAATCGCATGAATTTGGACCATCGTAAGACTTTGAATATCCTGTTTCTCTTCAATAGCGAGACACTTTTGACTCAAATTTTGAAGTTAGAGATCTTGAAACTTTTTCAACCGAGTAGTGTCGATTATGGTTTCACCCAAGTTTTTTCATATAATTTACAATATCATCTAAATGTAAAAGGAAACTAGCAATGCTCTCCTCATTATGCATCCTTAGATTTTCATATTGAATTACGAGAGTTTGGAGTTTAGCACTTTTTACCTTTGTATCACCTTCATAGCTTAGAATGATTTTGTCTCATATTTCCTTTGTTGTATTCAACTACATGACCTTGACAAATTCGATTCGATCGGACTCCACAATAGTGCATTGACAGCCTTTGCATTTGTTTCATAGTTCTTTCTTATCGTTGCATCTATTGGAGCGAGGTCGGGTATTGATAACCTCCTTCAAAAATGGCCCATACATGCTGCTCCAAGAGGCTGAAGATAGGATCTTGTCCGTGTTTTCCGAGAAGATTAAATTATTTCCGTTGAAGAGTGGAGGCACGATAGATGTTGTCCCATCTTGATTTCTCATCTTGGCTAATCTCCCTTCTAGCGACTAAGCTTCTTCGGAACGACATGCTCGATACCAATTTTTTGGGAAAAATGTCGAGAGGGGTGAATCAATATTTATAGCTTATATCTTGACTTTAAATTTTTTCTTTTGCGGAATTGCATATGCGACTTCTATGGACTGAACTCACATATACATGCGAATATGCTAAAAAGAAACTCGCGTATACTGAGATATAAATTTATATTTTATAAAGTATCTTAGAAAACAGACTTTAAAACAAATTTACCAGCTATGGATGAGGTTATATAAATAGAAAAAAAATGTGCGATATGACGAGTATAACACATCACACAAGTGGAACACACATGAACACCGGTATTTAAGGTGGAAACCCAATACGGGAGAAAACCACCGTCTACGTCGTCTCTATCTTCAATATATATTATATGGAAAACTTTTTACAACATTGCACTTATGCGGACTCATATCAATATGCGAGCTTCTACCTACGGAAAGGTCGCAACATTCACTAGTTTACCATCTGCTACTTGAAAGGAGCTCCAACCCCCCGATCTCGTTTACCGACCCACTCCTGGAAGGGAGCTTCAACCCCCGAACATAACACCGGCTTCTACCGGAAGGAAGCTTCTACTTCCATGCTCGAAGGATTTAACCCTCGGACCCACTGTAAACCACGTTTCATCAATTTTCATCTTGGATCAAACGGGTTCAACACAACCCTTTATCAACAATCATAAACTTTTCCCAATACTTCAATTAGAACAGTGAAAACATGGTGATCGGAACTTCGAAATAACCCGGACTTCGAATAGATATACGGATACAAAATCAACCCCTGAGCAGTCATTGATTCAAATAGGATATGCTACTTTGCTTCTATCGAAGCCGCGTACATACGCACTTTCACCCGCACATCAACCCGCATATACTTATGTGTATTTTATTCTTCGAGAAAACCATAACTTCCATACGCGCTTTTCATGAAGTGAACACACATATATACGCGCTTTTGTTGAAACCAGCTAGTGTATAGATCCGTAAGAAATAAATTTTTCGAATAAACCGGATCTATAAAACTTACCCATATTTATTCACTTTCTTCGACGAGACTTGCGCGAGTTCTTCATCATTCCTTCATTAGTTCATTCTATAGATTCATCATCATCAGATCTAGAGATCTTGAACCATCATTATATCCATGGGTGCATCATAGATTTAGATCTATCAATTAAGAACAGAGTTCATCCATGGAGATATTCCTTAGAGAAATTTATTCATCAAAAACCCTTACACATGCACCCCTAGCACTATGATCTTCTTCTCCTTATAAAGATTTAGCTTTTACCAATACCATGAGTCAAAACCACTCAATTGCTGATGGTATTCTTGGACGAAATCAAAAGAGACAATACAACACTTAATATTGTGGGCTAGTACCATGGTAATGCCTCTTGGTATTATGATTTTAGAGCGCAAAAGGCATACGTGACTTGGAGCGTTCGTTTCTGCATGTATAAGCAATTTCTCTTCATAAAAAGCTGCGTATATGCTAACCTTGAATGTATACGCAAGTTTCCTTGACAAAAGTAGCGTATACATTGCATCCATACACGGGTTGCCTTTACAAAAGTAGCGTATACATTGAGACATATTATATTTATCATTTCTCCGGCACTTCACTGGAATTATTTTCCCCTGTCACATACCCGAACTAATCTGTAGCTAAATTATTCTTACATCTTTAACACATAGGTTGCTTATCATAGGCAACTCATCAATTAGGTTTCCATCAAGGACAAATTCATCAAGTAGGTTGCCATAAAGGACAACACATTACATCATATTGCCAACAAAATATTGTCTCAAAATGAAAATTAATCATGGTCAATCATGGTCAATCCTGGTCAATCATGGTCAATATGAAAATAACCCGTGGTAATTCATGGTAAAACATTGTCCAACGTCAAAATATGACAAATATTGTCTTAATATCAAAATCAGCCATCATCAACCACGATCAACCATTATCAATCACTGTCCAATGTCGTATTGTGACAAATATTGTGAATATTAAAATTAACCATGGTCAATAATGGTCAATCATGGTCAATTATAGTCCAATGTCACGAGTGTGACAAAGGTTATATCAATACGAAAATAAATCATGGTCAAGCATGGTCCAACACTGCATTGTGATAATTATAGTCTCAATATGAAAATAAACCATGGTCAACTAATTTTTTTTAGGGTATATAATATTTATCTTAGGTTTTATATATGTTGGGTATAGAATATTAATCCTTTGGGTTTTTAAGGGTTTTAGTATTAATCCCTCCTTTTTTATTACTGCCTCGGGTTTACAATATTAATCTCTTGAGTTTATTAATCTAATTGATCATATTCCTAGGGTATAATATTATTGATGGGGTTTATAATATTAGTCTTAGGCTTTAATATAGATCCTTTGGTTTTAAAATAAATTAGGTTTATAATGTGAAGTCCTTCGATTTATAATATTAATCATTGAGTTTATATTCCTAGGGTTTAATATTAAGCCTAGTATTTACAATATTAATCTCTTAGTTTTATTAATTTTAGGGTTTATATTCCCATGCTATAATATTCATCCTAAGGTTTAAAGTTATTCATTTGGGTTTGTGATCCCTTGGGTTTTCCATAATAATCCCCTGGGTTTATAATATTAATTATAAGGCTCATGATATGAATCTTATGGTATAATGTCTATTTTTAGGGTTTATAATATTTAACTTAGGGTCTATATCCCTTTGGTTTAATTCTATTACCTTTGGTTTACAATCCCTACATTTTTAGTATTAATTCCTTGGGTTTATTATTCTCTTGGCCTTATAATATCAATGGTTTAATACTATAACATTGGAATGGTAAAAAAATGTATTCAACATCACATTGTGTGAATATGAAAATCATCCATGGTCAACCATGTTCATTCATGGTCCAACGTCACATTGTGACAAATATTATTTCAATATAAAAATCAATCATGGTCAGCAATGGTCAACAATGATTCTTATTCAATCATGGTCAACAATGGTCAACAATGGGTTTACAATCATAATCGCAAGTCTCATGATATTAATCTTAGGGTATAATGTTTATTTTAGGGTTTTTTAATATTCAACTTAGGGTTTATATCCCTTGGGTTTATAATATTAATCACTTATGTTTATTAATTCATTGGACTTATAGAATTAATCTCTTGGGTTTATAATATTAATCTCAAATATTATAATATTAATAAATATCCATTAATATTAATCGCGAGGGTATAACATAATTCCCTTGGGTTTATAATCACTCTTATTTTTTAATATTAATCCTATGTGTTTAGTAATCCCTTAGGTTTATAATATTGTTCCTAGGGTTAAATATTAAGACTATTGTTTATAATATTAGTATTATGGTTTAATATTAATCCATTTAGTTTATAATCCATTTGGTTTATTAATATTAGGGTTTATGTTCCTAGGATTTAATATTATTCCTAAGGTTTAATGTTATTCCTCGGTTTTAAAATCTCATGGGTTTTTAATATTAATCCCTTGGGTTTATTAATTAGCTAGGTTTATAATGTTGATCCTAAGGATTATAAATTTAATATTAGGGTTTAATTTTTATTTTAAGTTTTATAATATTTACCTTAGAATTTATATCCCTTGGGTTTATATTATTAATTCATCGTGTTTTATAACTTACAACCTTAAAATTAAAAGCAATACACCCTATCCTATTCTCCTTATATAAGTGCGTCTTTCCCCTATCGAGAGCCTAGCTATGACTAGGCTTCTGTTGTACAAGCACAAGCTCAATAGCATAGGAGACCATAGATTTCCTAATCTAGCTTTAAATTCCATCAAAACCACCTAAGGCTTAAACGAGGTTGGTATAAAGACACCAGATGCCTAGTTAAACCATTGGGAGGTCGACGAGAATGTTGCATTGCAAAACATTAATAAATTAAAACAAAATTGTTACTTCTAAGTTCAAAGAAAAAAATGCGGTGTGAGAAAGATCTAGTCGCTAAAAGAAAATTAAGATATTATAAGGAGGTCATGAACCCCACCGTAGAAGATGAAAAGTATCTATCTGTTTTAACTAGCTCAAAGAAGAAAATTAATATAGCCAAGATTAGAACGAACTCTCATGAGCTCCATAGTGAAATAGGTCGTTGGACAGTTCCTAAAACACCGTGGATGGAAAGGATCTGCCATCTCCGTGAGAATATGAACATTGAGGATGAAAATCACTTCCTCTTAGAGCACCTCACGCACAACCACATTAGAGCTCAATTTCATAATCTTTGTTGCAATACGACCTTCCTAGCCTTTTAAGATGTCAAAATTATAGTGATTTGGGGATGCTTCTCTCCAAGATTTTTGTTTATAATATTAATATTATGGTTTAATATTAATCCATTTATAATAATAGTACCTACTTTGATAGGTGTCTTTAGTCTTCAAATCTTGATTGAATCGTGAAAGGTAGCTCCGAGTAAGATATATTTAACTATTTGGAAACATTAATTAACATACTTGGTTCCTTCAAATGTTAAAATTTTATCATGCAATAATCCATATATAAATTTTAAAATATAATAATAATAATAATAATAATATTATTATTATTATTATTATTATTATTAAATATTAGTAATGATTAACATTAAGTTAAATATTAAATTTTAATAAGTAATATTAATTATTAATAATAATAATGTATAATATTAATATTAAAATTAATAATAATAATAAAGCTATTAAGGTTAATAATAAAAAAAATTAAGGTTAGAGTGTCTTAACAAGATTAACCAAAGAATATTTATGATTGAATGTAATCAACCTCGGTTAAAATGCACAACCATAATTTCTCATAAAAATGTATGGCCAATCATTGTAGAATATGTGAAAGAATGGGAATTCTTGTTCAACTATGGGAAATGTACAATCAATAATAGTCAATCATGATCAATCACGGTTAAAAAAATGTGCAATCATAACAATGCAATTGTTAACCATAGTGAAAACATGGTAAGCAATGTGTAAATATAATGAACATGCACAACTATAGTCTATGATTAGTCATAATCAAACAATTATTAAACATAATCATTCATAGTCATATAATAGTAATATTTATTGAATTTATTAAAAATAATATTATTAAAATTTTACTCGGGTTAATAATAAAATTTCATATTAATATTAAAGTTAATATTAACAACTATGAATGAATATTAATATTAATGTTAGTGTGACTATTAATATTAATTAATTTTATTAATATTAATATTAATTCAATACAATTATTAATATTAATATATCATAATAATTATCAATGTTCATAATAATAAGTTATGTTCAACCATGACAAATTTAGGTTAACAATGGGCAATTATAGCCATACAATTGTTAACTATAGTGAAAACATAATTAGCAATATTTAAATCATGGTGAACATGGACAACTATAATCAACTATGATTAGTCATAATCAAACAATAGTAAGACAAAGTCATTCATAGACATATAATAATAGTAATAATTAAACTTATTAATCATAATATTATTAAAAATTTACGAAGGCTAATAATATATTTTGATATTAATATTAAAATTAATGTTAACCACTATTAACAAATATTAATATTAATGCCCGCTCTTAAAATTAATTAATAGTTATTAATATTAGTATTAATTGAATATTATGAATATTAATATGAAAGTGAATAATAATAATATATTAATATTATTAATATATTAATTATTGTTATACTTTGTTATATATGTATTACTCTACTAATTTTTTATATTAGTATTTTTTTATTAAATAATTAATATATAGGAGTATACTAACATTAATAAATATTTAAGTTTTAAAATTAATATTAATTAATTTGAATAAGAATACAAATAAATTTTTAATATTATTAATATTAATATTAATAAATAATATTAGCAACATTTAGTATTGAAAATAATGTTAATAAATTTTAATTTACAATATTATTTATTATTATTATTTTAATTTATTAATATTAATATTATTTATATGAATTAGTAAATTTAAATATTAATATCTTTAACATTAAATATTAATATTACTTTTAATTTTAATATTAATATTAATTATTCATGATAATATGGTTAATATGAATAATAATATTAATATTATTAATATTTATAAATATTAATTTTAATTTTAATTATTAATTTTAATAACATTAAATAATATTATTATGGTAAATAATCATGGTCACATTGTGATGAAAATGGACTCTCGGTCCAACGTTATATTAAGTTAACCATGGTCATCCATGATTAAACATGGTCTAACATTGCATTGTGACAAATATTGCCTCAATATGAAAATCAGCAATGGTCCAATGTCGCATTATAACAAATGTTGTCTGAATATGAAAATTTATCATGGTCAAACATGGTCCAACATCACATTGTGATGAAGATTGTGTCAATATGAAAATCAACCATGGTGAACGATGGTCAACCTTGTTTATTTTAGGGTTTATAATATCTATTTAAACGTCACATTGTGACAAACATTGTCTCCATATGAAAACCAATCATGGTCAACCATGGTCAATATGAAAATCAACCATTGCCAATCATGGTGAACCATGGCCCAACCTTACATTGTGAGAAATATTGTCTCAATATTAAAGTAAACCATGCTCAACCATCGTCGACCATGATCAACCATCGTTGACCATGGTTAGCCATCTCAATCATGATCAAACATGGTCCAACGTTGCATTGTGACAAAGATTTTCTAAGTATGAAAATAAACCATGGTATAACATTACATTGTGACAAAGATTGTCTAAATATGAAAATCAATCATGGTCAACCATGGTCCAACGTCGTGTTAGTGATGAAGATTGTGTCGATATGAAAATAACCCATGACCAATGATGGGCAACCATGTTTATTTTAGGGTTTATATTATTTGTCTTTTGGTTATATATCTTGGGATTATAATATTAAACCCTTACGTTTAATATTATCACCTAGGGCTTACAATCCCTTCGGTTTTTAGTGTTAATTCCTTGCATTTATTAGTCCCTTGGGTTTATAATATCAATCCATTGGGTTTATAATCATGGTAAACCATGCTCCAATGTCACATTGTGAAAAATATTGTCTCCATATGAAGCATCACCAACCATCGTCAACCATCATTATTGATAGTCAACCATGGTCCAACATCACATTATAACAAAAATTGTCTCAATATAGAAATAAACCATGGTAAATCATATTCAATCATAGTCAACCATGGTCAAATGTCTCATTGTGATAAATATTGTCTCAAAACGAAAATTAATCATTGTCAATCCTGGTCAAGATGAAAATAACCCATGGTAATTCATGGTCAACCATTGTCCAATGTCAAAATATGACAAAGATTGTCTTAATATCAAAATGAACCATCGTCAACCATTATCAACCACTGTCCAACGTCATATTGTGACAAATATTGTGAATATTAAAATCAACCGTGGTCAATAGTGGTTAATCATGGTCAATTATGCTCCAACATCACAACGTGACAAAGATTATATCAATATGAAAATAAATCGTGGTCAAGCATGGTCCAATGCTTTGCATTGTGATAATTATAGTCTCAATATGAAAATAAACCATGGTCAACTAATTTTTTTTAGGGTATATAATATTTATCTTAGGTTTTATATATGTTGGGTTTAGAATATTAATCCTTTGGGTTTTTTAAGGGTTTTAGTATTAATCCCTCCTTTTTATTACCGCCTCGGGTTTACAATATTAATCTCTTGAGTTTATTAATCTAATTGATCATATTCCTAGGGTATAATATTATTGATAGGGTTTATAATATTAGTCATAGGGTTTAATATACATCCTTTGGTTTTATAATAAATTAGGTTTATAATGTAAATTCCTTTCAGTTTATAATATTAATCCTTGAGTTTATATTCCTAGGGTTTAATATTAAGCCTAGCATTTACAATATTAATCTCTTAGGTTTATTAATTTTAGGGTTTATATTCCCATGCTATAATATTCATCCTAGAGTTTAAAGTTATTCATTTGGGTTTGTAATCCCTTGGGTTTTCCAAAATAATCCCTTGAGTTTATAATATTAATTATAAGGCTCATAATATGAATCTTATGGTCTAATGTCTATTTTTAGGGTTTATAATATTTATCTTAGGTTCTCTATCTCTTTGGTATAATGTTATTACCTTTCATTTACAATCCCCTCGCATTTTTAGTATTAATTCCTTGGGTTTATTATTCTCCTAGCCTTATAATATCAACGGTTTAATGCTGTAAAATTGGAATGGTAAAAAAAATGTATTCAACATCACATTGTGACAAACATTGTGTCAATATGAAAATCAACCATGTTTAATCATGGTCAAACGTCACACTGTGACAAATATTCTTTCAATATGAAAATAAATCATGGTAAACACTAGTCAACAATGATTCTTATTCAATCATGGTCAACAATGGTCAACAATGTGTTTACAATATTAATCGCAAGTCTCATGATATTAATCTTAGGGTATAATGTTTATTTTAGGGTTTTTAATATTCATCTTAGGGTTTATATCCCTTGGGTTTATAATATTAATCCTTTATGTTTATTAATTCATTGGATTTATAGAAATAATCTCTTGGGTTTATAATATTAATCTCAAATATTATAATATTAATAAATATCCATTAATATTAAACGCAAGGTGTAACATAATTCCCCTGGGTTTATAATCGCTCACGTTTATAATATTAATCCAATGTTTTTAGTAATCCCTTAGGTTTATAATATTGTTCCTAGGGTTTAATATTAAGACTACAGTTTATAATATTAATATTATGGTTTATAATATTGTTCCTAGGGTTTAATATTAAGACTGCAGTTTACAATATTAATATTATGGTGGAAGACGAGGGGAAGTCTAGTCTGTGGCTCGAACGGAGCAAACGACCACGGAGAAGTGCAGGTAGGGTGCATCCCAGGGGGAAGAAGTCTACGAAAGGCGAGCTAGAGGAGGAAGGTGAACGCCTCACCGACACCTGGTAGACCCGCGCCTACAACGCATTCTATGCACGAGGCGAGGCATGATTGCAGGCAGACTCGGGGCTAGAATGCTAGGGAATCGGAGAGATGACCGGGGACGAGTCGAGCGGGAGTTCCAAAAGACGAGAGGCTAGCATGTAGGAACCGAGAGCGAGAGATGAAGGTTATCACTCGATCTCCGGACAACGGTTGATGTGAGCTTCGCTTGCCCGTGATGGTGCGCTCATTTGCAATCCCCAGGCGCTGGATGGCACCACCAATTCACCGGCGAGGGAGAAAGACGGGTCCATGGTTTTTTAATAGATTTTCATTGCGATGGGAGATCAATCGCAATGAATAGTCATTAATAGGAATCGAAGGTCGATCCATTACACATCGAGTCGAAATTGCATCGAGGAGCGACAACCTATTTGTGAAGTGCACCCCGGAATAAATGCAATTAAACTCGGTATTAACATGTTTAAGGTTGGAATGACGTTCCCCTTGCGGGAAGCGCGGTGGCCTGCCCGTCCGTTAGACCTCCATCCCATCACCTCCATCACGCTCAATAGCACCCACATCCGGGAGACCATGGTTAATATTAATGTCGCTCTTAATATTAATTAAATGTTATTAATTTTAGTATTAATTAAATATTATGAATATTAATATTAAAGTTAATAATAATAATATATTAATATTATTAATATATTAATCATTATTATACTTTGTTATATATGTATTACTCTACTAATATTTTATATTAGCATTTGGTATTAAATAATTAATATATAGGAGTATACTAATATTAATAAATATTTAAGTTTTAATATTAATATTAATTAATTTGTATAAGAATACCAATATTATTTTTAATATTATTAATATTAATATTAAAAAATAATATTAGAAACATTTAGTATTAAGAATAATGTTAATAAATTTTAATTTACAATATTATTTATTATTATTATTTATATGAATTAGTAAATTTAAATATTAATATTACTTTTAATATTATCAATATTTATAAATATTAATTTTAATTATTAATTATTAATTTTAATAACATTAAATAATATTATTATGGTAAATAATCATGGATCACATTGTGATGAAAATTGACTCTCGGACAAACGTTATATTAAGTTAACCACGGTCTAACGTTGCATTGTGACAAATATTACCTCAATATGAAAATCATCGATGGTCCCCGATGTCGCATTATAACAAATGTTGTCTCAATATGAAAATTTATCATGGTCAAACATGGTCCAACATCACATTGTGACAAATATTGTGTCAATATGAAAATCAACCATAGTGAACAATGGTCAAATTTTTTTTATTTTAGGGTTTATAATATCTATTTAAACATCACATTGTGACAAACACTGTCTCCATATGAAAACCAATCATGGTCAACCATGGTCAATAAGAAAATCAACCAATGCCAGTCATGGTGAACTATGGTCCAACCTTACATTGTGAGAAATATTGTCTCAATATGAAAATAAACCATGGTCAACCATTGTCGACCATGGTCAACCATTGTCGACCATGGTCAACCATCGTTGATCATGGTCAAACATGAGTCCAACGTCGTATTGTGATAAAGATTTTCTAAGTATGAAAATAAACCATGGTATAACATTGGATTGTGACAAATATTGTCTAAGTATGAAAATCAATCATGGTCAACCATGGTCCAACATAGTGTTAGTGATGAAGATTATGTCAATATGAAAATCAACCATGACCAATGATGGGAAACCATGTTTATTTTAGGGTTTATAATATTTGTCTTATGGTTATATATCTTGGGATTATAATATTAAACCCTTACATTTAATATTATCACCTAGGGCTTAAAATCCCTTGGGTTTTTAGTGCTAATTCCTTGAATTTATTAGTCCCTTGGGTTTATAATATTAATCCATTGGGTTTATAATCATGGCAAACCATGATCCAATGTCACATTGTGAAAAATATTGTATCCATATGAAATTCAACCATGTTCAAGCATCACCAACCATCGTCAACCATCATCGTTCATAGTCAACCATGGTCCAACATCACATTATAGATTGTCTCAATATAGAAATAAACCATGGTAAACCATATTTAATCATAGTCAACCATGGTCAAATGTCTCATTGTGATAAATATTGTCGCAAAAATGAAAATCAATCATGGTCGATCTTGGTCAATCATGGTCAATATGAAAATAAATCGTGGTAATTCACGGTCAACCATTGTCCAACGTTAGAGTATGACAAAGATTGTCTTAATATCAAAATCAACCATCGATCAACCACGATCAACATTATCAACCATTGTCCAACGTCTTATTGTGACAAATATTGTGAATATTAAAATCAACGTATGTGGTCAATAATGGTCAATCATGGTCAATTACGGTCCAACATCATAGTGTGACAAAGATTATCTCAATATTAAAATCAATCATGGTCGAGCATGGTCCAACGCCGCATTGTGATAATTATAGTCTCAATATGAAAATAAACCATGGTCAACCAATTTTTTTTAGCGTATATAATATTTATCTTAGGTTTTATATATGTTGGGTTTAGAAATATTAATCCTTTGGGTTTTTAGGGGGTTTTAGTATTAATCCCTCCTTTTTATTACTGCCTCGAGTTTACAATATTTTTCTCTTGAGTTTATTAATCTAAGTGATCATATTCCTAGGATATAATATTTTTGATAGGGTTTAAATATTAGTCTTTAGGATTTAATATAGATCCTTTGGTTTTATAATTAATTAGGTTTATAATGTAAATTCCTTTCAATTTATAATATTAATCCTTGAGTTTATATTCTAGGGTTTAATATTAAGCCTACTATTTACAATATTAATCTCTTAGGGTTTATTAATTTTAGGGTTTATATTCCCACGATCTAATATTCATCCTGGGGTTTAAAGTTATTCATTTGGGTTTGTAATCCTTGGGTTTTCCATAATAATCCCTTGGGTTTATAATATTAATTATAAGGCTCATGATATGAATCTTATTGTATAATGTATATTTTGAGGGTTTATAATACATCTCTTTGTCATAAGTGGGATACTTTAGTTGTGTCAAACAGGTGTCTCACTATGATATGCGCTGGATTCCCCTACTCAATAAAAACCGCCCCAATAGCATAATTGAAAGCATCTGTCTCGATCTCAAATGGTTGTTGCAAGTCTATTAATGTGAGTACTAGGGAAGAGCGAGAGGTGATGTTTGTATGAATGCCTTTTGTTGAGATTCTGGACCAAAAAGAAAGTCTCTTTCGCTCCTCCCTTGATGACTTGGCTAAAGGGCCAAGTGATATGAGAGAATCCCAACACAACCCTGTGATAGAAATTGGAAACACATAGAAAGTTGTGGAGCTCTATTAGAGTGGTTGGGGCGACCAATCTGAATGACTTGGATCTTGGCTAGATCCACATACTGCTCATCAATAATGTATCCCGGATATTGAACTTGGGTCATGCTCAAAGTGCACTTCTACAAATTGGCAAACAACTTATGTTTCCTCACTGTTTAGAGGATCTATTAGATGTGGTGGAGGTCCTCTTCCCAGAGATCTGTTTGAAGATCGGGATGTCATCCAAGTACACTACTAAAAATGAATAGGTGAATGGCCAAAAGATGTCTTCCATCAGCCTCATGAAGGTTGTGGGAGCATTCATCAACTCGAAAAGGCATGAGGTCCTTCGAAAAAGGCCCTCTTTGGATTTAGAAGGCAATATTCTACACATTGGAGGGTTCGATTGTGTCCTGGTGATACCTGGACTTTAATTTGATCTTCTTGAAATCTTTTGCTCCCTTAGGTTGGTCCGGATTGTCATCGATCCATGGTATCGGGTACCCATTACGCGACAGTGATATTGTTTAACACCTAATAGTCAATATAGAGTCTCCAAGTCTCATCCTTCTTCTACATCAACACAATCGAGCTCCCACAAGGTGATGAACTTGATCAAATGTGCCCTTTTGCGGCAGCTCTGAATCACTGCACTCTTGATTTTGTTGTTCTCCAAACACGAGCACTGATAAATTGATCCATTGGCAAGCACACACTTGGGGTCATATCGATGGAATTCTGACCCGATAATGTAGAGGCACTTTCGTGGGTGAGGTGAAGATGTCCTTGTACTCCTCAGAGACCTTGTCGATCTATTGTTGTCGTGCGTAGGAGCTCTGTCTGGAGGTCGTAGCCACAATATTATTATTTCCACAGAGGCAGATTATTAAGAAAACAAATTTTCCTATTTTGGAAATGAGCTTACTACATTGTTTTTTAGTCACCAAGAGATGGCGATAGGTTTTGCTACATCTAGTATCTGTACAACTTATTGTCCAAAGTAAAAATAACAATGCAAGACATTTGAGACTCATACACAACATGTCACTTCCACAAGTATGGTTGGCCTAATAATACATCAAGAGGAATAGTGTCACATAATACCTCATCCATGAAGGGCTTGGTGTTGTATGGAAGGTGACGAGTGTTGATTGATACGAGTCCGAGATCTCTTGGTAGAAGCCACTGATGGTGTATGGTTTTGGGTATGTTGTGGTCGGCAAGCCCAACCACTTCATGACCTCTACTCAAATGAGGTTCTTTTGGCTCTCGCTATTTGCAATGAACTGCTAGAGGAACCCTTTACCGGCATCACGGGAATGGAAGTGGTGCCCCCTTCATATGGATCTTCAGTTCCTCCTTATGGATCTTTGTGGTGGAAATAATGGCTTTGGGATGCGCATCGATAATCTACTTCCCTTTTTCATTTCCCCTTGTCGGCTTTTGATTTAGAGTTGGAGCATGCATCGATTCGAAGCCTTGCGGCTTAGCCACCGGTGTGTGGTTGACGCCACTCACTTGTGTTGTGAGTGGAGCTCTTATGGAACTCACACCACTTTCTGTGTCGTTATTTGACTTCACGAGTGTTGTTATTTTCTTACTGGCTTTAGTGGGTTATCCTGGGCCGCCGCACCTTTGGGATTTGTCCTTTGTTCTCCGCGTTTAGGCACCTTTCCCTTACTTTTAATTCACGAGATCCAAAGTGTCGCTTCTTCTATTTGAACTTCTTCTCAATCTTGGAAGCATACCAATATCTTTAGTAAAGCGAGAAGATTTAGAGAACTCCATTTCCTCCTAAATTTATCCTATGTAGATATTCGCGGTAATTCAACACCAAATGTTTCTGCGATTATTTGATACCTTATTTTGTGAGCGAGTATGGAACGATTCGTCGGCCACTGCACAACTTAATCCCTTTGATTATAGCACGTATTCCATTGTATGTACTTGTCCTCATAGCTCCCATGGGATAATATTGTTCCTTGACGATGTCTCGAGAAATAATTCCAAGTGGAATGCGGTGAGAAACATACAGAGGGTTCTGTCTAGTCATTTTCTCCTGATGAGGTTTCCCACCGTCACTTTACTTGTGGGGCGGTTTAAGGCATGAAAAATTAATATTTTTTGGTTGGAAAAGTCATGAACCAAGAAAATACTCTTCTAATAGATTCAACCATCTATCCGAAACATTTGCATCTATTTATCCTCAAACTATGGGAATGCCAAAGTTTATCGTACCCTAAATGAAGTTGTGCCTTTAGAGTGTCTCACTAGATGCAAATGCTGCTGCGGATGGGAAGTTGTTGAAAGATATAGGAAAAGTTATCCATCATTGCGTTCATTTTATTTCTCAAGGGCCTCCTCGAGAAATTTTTTGATAGGATCTTGTAAATTTATGTAGATGTTCTATGCTTGATGCAACTTTACTTTCACCACAGAGTAATCACATAAACAATCGAAGTAAAAATCTCGATAGAACATACCAGTGGATCTATACGAAGACAAACCATAAACATAAAAATGTGTGGTGCATTACAACGTCAACAGGATAGCTTCAACTAGCAAAATCTCCTCGTCGACCAACTTAGCATGTGTCACAACAACCCTCAAAGCGACCACGATCAACTCAAATTCAACCCCATAAAAATTTGACGTGCCCCAGCAGCGGCATATTAGCAACAATGGCATACGCAACATGAGCAACAACGACAACAACGACAACAACAACGAAACAACTACATAACAACGCCAGCGTAATGGCGGCAACAACAACAGCAGTACCGACAACAATAAGCGACCAAAGAATGAAAGACAGCGCGTGGCAATGGCGACGACAACAGCAACAAGACGGCAACAACATCTTCATCTTTATTTCCTACGTGTATTGGAAAGCAGCCTCCAAGGAGCTCAGAACTAATCGAAGAGGAGAGATGATGTGTAGAGGTGAATGAGTGAAATGTCCTCCAACATTGACTCTATTTATATCAATCACTAAGGTGTGACACATTTGCTTTGAGGGTAAAACCTGACAGCCTACCGACACATATTTGAAATTATTAAAAATTAATTCAAAACAAATGTTACTGCATCGGATTAAGATCAATTTTAGATCGATCTTACACCTCTCCGAAAGAGGAACCTAATAAAAATATTAGGTATCTTCATCTGAGCATCACAACATGGATTTTGGACCTGGATTGTCCAATTTTAACACTCCCTCTCAACTAGGGAGAACTCCATCCACATGTGCAATCGACATCATGCGCCATCCCATACTCGTAACTTGCTTTGCTAACCTCTTTATTTCAAAACGTAATGTTTCACTCACAAAGACATCATTCCCAGGCTGAAAGATTTCAGCAATGGAGGGATGAAACTCTATCAAGACTCACAAAGAGTCTCATACCAACCCAAAGTTGGTTTGTATCTGACCAAAGTCGGTAGAGGTCGCGAAACCTCACTTGGACTCAAGAGAGTCATATATACTAACTCGAGTTAGTCTGGAGGTCGAAGCTTAGTGACTGGACTCAAGAGTCAGTCATACCAACCCAAAGTTGGTTCATCCCAACCCAGAAGTCGACAGGAGGTCCGAAACCTCACTAGACTTGATCCCCGGATCAAGTGGTTAGACATGTGCCATCCTAGATAGAGAGTACGGCAACTCTGCGATGCATCCATCGCATTTGTTACTAGTCTCTAGCTTTTCCCACCTCATTGGCCAAATGAGAGGTACTTCACTGAGTCGAAACTCGGTGGGTAGGATGCATACGCCGCAGTCATGAGAGGTGAACCTTAATCAAATATCATAAAGTTGGTGCGAAGCACCACAAGTGTTTAGTAAGCATAGCCTCATGTGTGCTTTATAGCCCGAGGAACTATCCCAGCAAAGCCTCCCAGAGCTCCCAAGAGCTCATTTTCCAATGGACCCTCGAGAAGGGTGAGACGTTCCCACGATTCCAAGATTCTCACGAAGGTCGGGAACATGACCTTCCCCAAGTGCATTGTGATAATATCCGCGACCTTCTCATCGGTTCCTATATGATCGAGCCTTATGACGCCTCATAAACCATATGCCTGTACTGAAAGTAGTGTTGCCATCCATCAACATGCTTGTCGATCGTTCGTGGAACACGGGATTCTATGACAAATGAATCCCCCCCTGGGTTATCACAAAGGATAACGGTGGCATCTAGCACATGCTCGAACATCTCGCTGAAGAGCTTTCCACAACCAAGTGACTTCACAAAAAGCCATACATGTTACAATGTATCTGACCTCGGTGCAGTGCTCAAGGCTATCGACTTTTATTTCCTACCCTAAGAAAATCTACACGTGAAGCGACGGATCCAGATGTTCCCTTGCAACCACCACACTTCCAGATCCAGTCGGCATCGGTATATCCCAGAGTGTCATGCTCCCAGCAGTGTATCTGAGCCCTAGTGGTATATCATGACCCGGAGATATCTCAAGAGTTTGCTTGGCACCAACCCGGTGATGTTATGATCAACCATGTGTTGACTACACAGTGTTTACTACACGGCATGCGTCCAGTAGGTGTTCACTAAGAACATCGGGGGCCCTCATGAGGTTAAATATACTTGTAGGATTTTCTAGCACGCCCAACAGTCATGCACTCAAGTTCTTAAAGTTGAGCTCCATTGGTGTCCACGGACTTATAGTCCACCATACTAAAATCTTTCCCGGGAAGCTTTCACAATGTATTTTTAATTGAGAAGGAAAATCTTGCTGAGTCTCGCCCGGACCTCCAAACCTGAGGATATAGTGCATGCTGTCCTAGATCCTTCATCCTCAGACTCGACGCTGAACTTCCTCTTGCACTCATGAATGAGAGGGTGACATACTGTCGGGGAAAGAGAGTCATGCACATACAACACGGAATGAGAGGTTTCCTTGACAAACTAGAAGTACAGGTTTGGATCAACATTACTTGAGTGAAGCCTAGCTTCATCAAGTAGCTATCTCTCCTCTGTACCAAGCTCTGCGGGTGCTTCCTTCAACCCATAGAGGTCTTTCTTCAACCTACGGTACATGGGTGTCCAAATCTGGACTTTCGAAACCGAGCTTGCTCCACATATACCTCTTCCTTTATTGACCATGCAGAAATGCGGTCTTTACATCCATCGTGAAGACTCCATCCCTTTAGCGAGCTGACAGGAAGAGCTGTACAGATCTAATGGTGGTTTATCGGGCCACATGTGCAAATATTTCATCATAATCTATGCCTTCCTTTTCGAGAGAAGCCACGGAGCACTGAATCTTGCCTTGAATTTTTTCAGACTTCCATCAGATCCATACTTGATCTTGTAGAGCCATTTCGAGGGTAAACTGCTTTGTAATTCGGTCTTGGAACCACATCTAGGACATCATTATTCATAATGGACTCATACTCTTCATGCATAGCATCCTTCCGGACCTTGATGCTTACACGACTTCTTAAAAGGATCCGGAGCTCGGATTGTACAATAGTACTCATGGCTGCTAGATACCTCCTTGGTATCTACTCTAGCTTCTCGCTTTCACGTGAATGTCCCCCTTTTTTTGGGCTGCATGTCCCTCAACATCCTTGAGAGTGTCCACGAGCCATGATGGTCTCTTTCTAGTGAAGGAGGTGGATCAATTGGTTCCATCGGTCCTTCGAACATCGGGGCATTGTTTCATCCTTCGGTTTTTCTTGATTTCCAAGCCTTGCTTCATGATCTTCCCTCGGATCTTGGAAGATTGAATACTTTCCTCGGGGAAGTATCTTCGACGAAAGGTGACATTGTGGCATATCTCCACTTCCCTTTGACTGGGCACATATAATCTATAGGCCTTCAAAGTTTCGTTGTAGCCCAAAAACATTATGGTCTCCCTCTTGATGCCGGCTCCTCTGCGAAAGTTCTTGAACTCATTCATCTCATATTCGAGTGCCATTATTGGTCTCTCGTGATAGCATCTCATGTCATTGCTCCCAATGGACTTCCTCCAACCTAGTAGAGTGTATCAATTCTAGACCCAAACGTGATAGATTCCTTGAAGCTCTTCTTCCACATGTGCACCTTTCCATCGGGGAATTCCACATTGAAACCTTTGTCTTCCATGGCCAATATAGACACAAGGTTCTTCTTCAAATTAGGTACATAGAGTACATCACGCAGCGGAGGACTTGACCTTCGGACAGAGTGGAGGTCGCTGATCCTTGTCCACTATTTCGAGATATGTGGCATTATCTCCAAGGATAATTTCAGATTGGTATCCTTCTCAACCATATCGAGTGCTTCCTTGAAGCCGGTGATGTGCCTTGAGGCACCACTATCTATCAACGAGACATCCATAGTTTCGGGTGGAGATGCGACGAAAGAGGGGACATCAAGAATGAATTAATTTCTGCTATAACAGACCTTTTATTCCTCCTCCGGGAATTTCTTGACCTTTTGAAAGGTTGATCATTTCCAATGAAGGGAGCCTTCTCTTTCCCTTGAACCTGTTGTTCCTTTGATTGTCATCACCATCAGAGAATCCTTCTTGAAAGGGCATTCTCTCGCATAGCATTCTGGCCTCTGAGCAAAGTGTAACACTTGCCCTTCTTTCCTTGTGCCCCCTGCTCTTCCTTTTTTCTTTGGACCATAAAGTTCTTCTTTATAAAATGAGTAATGTAGGTATCATTCCCTTCATTTTTCATACTCCTTCATTCTTGTCTCTTCTTGAACGCATCTCGATGGTACCTCATCAAAGTCGGGAATCACATTATTGAGAATGGTAGTGTTAAACACATGCCATTCGGACGAAGCCCCTCAAGTGCGGTGAGTACCATCTCTCGATCATCTATTGTCTCCCCTAATAGCCGGTATATTGTTCCCGATCTTGGTCGACTTTGAAAGTATGATTGGACGGACTCACCCTTGCCTTCCTTCGGTTTCTTAAATTGATTCTTGAAAAATAGAAATTGATTTGCATTGTTGGCCTCGAAAATTTGGATCAGCTTGTCCTACATCTCTTTGGATGTGCCCAACTCGCAGAATGTAGGCCACGCATGCTTTTCATGAATGGATTCCCCGATCATCATCTTTGCTTTGATCTCCCCCCTTCTTGTACTTTGTTTTCGCGACGATGAGTAGCGATAGGATGGAGGTTCTTGGATTTTTACCCCACACATAGTCCATGACATCTTGGTCTTCCAATTTAAGATCCAATATCATCTTCCAAGCATGGAAGTCATCCTTCCTAATGAACTTGTCATCCTCCTTGAAGCCATAGTTTTGTGGAACCCGTTTTCTTCTAAGGTGACGCTATAAATTAGGGCTTGTCTTCTACCTCAACTCTGATACCATGTAAATTTATGCAGATGTTCTATGCTTGATGACACTTTACTTTTTCACCACAGTAATCACATAAACAATCAAGTAAATGACGATAGAACATACTTGGTGGATCTATAGAAGAAAAACCCGAAACGAGAAAATGTGGTGGTGATGTTACGAGGCTCAACGAGGATGCTTCAAACAACAAAGCGTCCTTGGTCATCCAACCTAGAATGTGTCTACAAGAGCCCTCAAAATAGCCACATGGTCAACTCAAAGTCAACCCCAAAAAATTCAACGCTGCCAACGACGACAACACCAGCAACAATGGCGACAACACCGGCAACAATGGCGGCAACACTGGCAACAACGGGAGCAACACACAAAGGCAACAACGGAAACAAGCAACAGGCAACAACAACGATAGAAATGGCAACAACAACGGTAGAAATGGCAGAAATAATGGTAGCAACGGCGGCAATGACGAAGCGATGACAACAACGATGATAGCAACAACGTCTTCGTCTTTCTTTCCCACATGTGACAGAAACTACCTCAAGGAGCTCAGACCAATCGGAAGAGGAGAGATGATGTGTGAGGATGAGATTAGTGAAATTTCCTCCAACGTTGACTCTATTTATATCAATCACCGAGGTGTGTGACACATTTTCTAGGGGTGTAAAAAGCTTAAGGCCGACACTGCACATATTTGAAATTATTAAAAATAAATTTCAAAAATAAATGTTCTGCACTATCGATTAAGATCAAATTTTAGATCAATATTACACCTCTCCGAAAAAGAGGAACCCAATAAAAATATTAGTATCTTCATACTAAGCATCACAACATGGATTTTGGACCTAGTTATCCAATTTCTAACATTTCTACTCCCTCATCTTTCTCATCCCCCATGGGTGGTTTGTCGGTGTTTGCGAGGGATGATATTGCAAAGGTTCAACCATATCGAGCTCCCAAATCCTTATACCACGACCTTGTTGGGCACACGCAAAGAAGGATTGAGAAAGTGCATACCGCTTTGATACAATTGATCCGGAATTATGTAGGAACACGATAAAATACAAAAATACACATAAACATAGGGATGCAAATGAGAAATAAGACTTCATTTATTTAATATCACATAACTAAAATATGCTTGACGATATAAAGGAAATAAACTAGCTAGGGCATTCGTAACTTATCTCTATGAAGAGATGTGGCAATCTATGACTCGAATTTGTGTTACAATGAGGCTTGAAGCTATCTGTTATTGAGAAACAATGGAAAACAATAAACATCCAAAAACCTAACCCTAGTAGATGAAATAACAAAACTATGGGCCTCATTTTTGTGCAACTAGTACATCAACTTCACCGGGGACGTAAATGTTGAGATTCAACAAGATGATGAGCGTTTAGTGAAAAATTGAGCACCTTCAGCATAAGTGGGAGTCCGCATGCTATTTTTAGGTGTATGTATATTTTTAGAATGGTGAGCATATTCTAAAGTTAGCGAGGATGCTGATTCTAGATGGTTGAGAAAATTTATGTCTTTGGATGAATTTCTATTTTTTAGAAGATTGAGTAAGTATATTTATAGATCGCTAATCTAAAAATAGACGCATGTCGATTAGTATGTAGCCCTTAATAATAATCGGACTCTAAATATCAACTTATTCTCTTTGGAGCACTTTATTTCGGTGAACGAGTGTAGACATCGGTGGCATTTGAAAGAATGCTGTCAAATTCCTAGGGTGGTTGCGTGACTCATGTATGGAGGATTCGGTTATAACTAATAGTAGCAAGTTGTGACGAGTTGGAAGAGTAGTTATGTGAGTTTTTATTTCTAGTTTAACTCAATTAATTGAGTTAAACTCCCGGTTAGTGCTAGTTGTATCTAGTTTTACCTAGAGATACACTAGTGAGAGTTCATTTGAATTAATTATTTAGTTAATTCACAACTAGAACTCCCACTTATAGCTGAACAAATAAGTCATTTAACTAATTGCATGTCAGTTGCATGGGACCCGTGTAGAGATAGGTGAAAGGGTGAGATGGACTACTCATTGTGATATAGTGATGCATTTAATGCATCTACATAGAAAATTGGAGTTTTCCAATAGAGTATTTGCAGTAAAGGCAAGGAAATATCGAATTCATTTCGGGGATATTCTTCAAAAGGGATTCGCGATGGAGGTAGGCTATCAAGAGGTAAGAAATTGGTGCATAGATATGAGAAATTTCTACACATGTGAGTGACATGATTGTTGATTTCTAATGGAGACTAGATGTACTAGCTTTGTAACAAGTTATTTACATATGTTCATTGATATACATAATATATGATAGTTGTGGTTTTTAGCTTTTAATATTTTCTGAGTAAAACATTCTGAGCTATGATGTGATTGTATTTGCTATCATGTGTGTTTTTCAATTGGCGATGTTTATTTCCAGCAAAGAATTAAGTGGAAGGATTTGCATTTAAACATAAGTGATTAATTTGGCATTAGGGAGAGTCCAGGTAATATACATGCACATTTTTATAATTTCTACATGGTATCATAGTAGTGTTGATCACTAGATATTGCACATAATGAAGTGGTGCTAGGATTTTGTCTTGGTGGATTTCACTTTCAAATTTAAGAATTTCTTGGTGCGGCAGGTTGAGCATACATTGAAATGGCTTTCAATGGGTTGCGGTCTGATGATGCACTATAAGAGGAAACAAAATACATAGCATATAAGGACGGGATGGAGGCAATTCTTGAAGATAATGGATCTACGGAAGGAGCTCATCGATAACGATGTTCCTAAGCCCACTTCAGCTGCATGCTGACGCCTGGACTCGCCTCTGGAAAAAGAAAGTAGATAAGACAGAAGAATTTTGTTGGAAGGTGTGAAGGACCATATTCAGTCAATAATTCACTTGAGAAATCCACTCCATCTGCAATGTGGAAGGCTTTGTACATATCTTTTCCACAGCACGAAGCGAGAACCATAGGAAGTTGGACATCTTGAAAGATAAGCCTTTCGTAGAAAAAATAAAAATGGAGAGGTGACAATATTCCAAAATATCTCCGCTGAAGCTCGTCCAAATGTAGACGAGCTAGGGAATAAGTAGGGAATCACAGGAGTTGCGAGATGATGAATTAGTGAGCTTGGCGCTCTCCTTTGGGCTCGAGTTTTGGCTCTTTGAGCTATCGGGACTCTATCGATTGATGGGAGAAACTGACGGACTAGACCCGCTTTGGTCGTTCCAGAGGCAGGAGGAGATAAGGCAAAGTACTAGGGATGGCTCTTCACCAAAGAATCATGATGAAGAGAATTTTGATTTGGTCAGTTTTAAATCAAGGAAAGGGAAGGGGAATAAATCATCCAAAATCCAAGGACTAAAGGCAAGAAGCCAGATTTGTCACTGAAAGTGTTTTCCTCGTCACGAACATGGGCATACTTCGCCACTAACTTCCCAAGCGGAAAAAGAAGAACAAGAGAGGTCGTTTAGAGCTACATATGGTGAGGCCCTTTCCTTGTAATTTGAACTTGATTTCTCCTCGATCGAGCATGATTGGTTTCAAGTGCGATGGGATCGGTGTGGTATCTTGATAGTCGTGCTTCCTCTTCCACATGACGGAGGACGGAGGAGTCACATTTGGTGACTTGGAGAAGAAAGAAGAATCTCGAAATGCATATGACATGGAGGTGACGACGTAGATGCTGGGCTTTGATTATCATTGGAACCATATTACCGTGAGGAGGGAGTTGACAAAGCTATTTACTGTTGAAAGATACTATGCATGTTCCGTGTCCGAAGAAGAACTTGGTTCGATCACGATGTTGGAGGACGAAGCATATGACGTTGTCGGTGCAGGGAAAAGCTTTTACTGCTGAAGCATGGCATACAGTTTGGATTCAAACCAAGAGGAGTAGGGGATTCAAGTCATGAGAATCTCTACAATCCGGTGGTAGATGCTGGTGGCATGACATGAGTGGGAAAATCATAAAGCAGTTGGGTGAGTCGGGATGAGGGCGACTATGGCAAAGGAGATGGGCCATTATCACCATGGCTCCTTGAAGATTTTCACAGCTGAGAGCTCCTGCTAGAATTCCCAAGGGTACTCTTGCATAGTTAGACTCAGTCTGAGGGATGCCTCTGTGGAGTAAAGTTTGTGAATACCACCTTTTCATGAAAAGGAGAAGCCATGCAGATTTCGAGTGGTCCAGAGAGTCCTGCACACATGTACGTGGACCATTCTCGGTTGATTCTAACATGTCGAAAACACAAGTATTATGTTATTTTTGTTGGTGAATATTCCTGCCATTAGATGCTAGATCTTCTTCATGCAGAAGAAGGATCAAACATTCGTGAAAGTTTTTGAGTTTAGAGAATTGGTGGAGAAAGTGATTGCGGTAGAGGATTATGCTGTGCGAGCGATAATGGTGGTGAATATATCTCGAGTCACACTCCGAAATATCATGTAGCAAGAAGGAATTCGAAGAGAACTCATGGTACCTCATAACCCACGACAGAGGGCTATAGGTGTTGGGAAAAATGCGTAAAGAAAAGGAATCGCATTTACAGCATATTCAAAACTTTTACTTTTTCTGTCTTTCTATAAAACCCATACGCTTACTTTCCTGCAAGCAGACGATACACGATATATCTGCGCGGGATACTCTTTATGAAATTAGACGTATACACAAAGGATATCTCAATTACGGTCATTGCATCTCCCTTAAATCATTCCATAATTCATTCATCGTGTATGTTAACAACGGTAACTGTAGTGCAGTGAGAGCAAGAGCAAATCATCACACAAAACATCACACATGAGCATCCTGATTTGTAGGTGTGAAACAGTCGAGAAAGCGACCGCTGCAGTATTGTTTCTCGTCCTTCAATATTTTATTACAGAGAAAACATCTTTCACCTTGTGTCTGTGGCCGCGCGTACTCTACCAAAGCACGCGAGGCTCCACTGGCATGGACTTTGCCGACCTCTCTGGAAGTGAGCCCAGCCCGACTCGCATGACTAGCTTCTCCTGGAGAGTGAGCCGCGACGTCTTGTATGGCCGGCCCTCACCTGGAAGGGAGCTGCACCCTCGGCCCGAAGGCTACAACCCTCAGAGCACCTCCTAAGGACCTATGTTTCATTCAATTTTGCCACTAAGATCCAAAGCCTCTCCACTAGGACACCACTTAGACACGCTCTGTCTGTCACCATATTTGACCCGGACCCATTCCATACCTTTAAGCTCAAACATACATCACCTTCAACGTAGATACTGCCACTCAAGTGGACAACCACCAGATCGAGGAAATCGCCGGGACATACATCGCATTTCGGTCCGGATAAGTTTACTATACCCCATGCTTGACAAGAACCCTATTTTTCATACGCGCTTTTCCCTTTCGATCGATAAGTTTCGCGAGATATACGCTGTCCCGAATCCACATACAGGCGATACTCTCTGCGTATATTTCATTGCGCATACGTTTGATAGCTTTCGCTTGATATATGGCATAGCTGCTTTCTCGCTTGTCGAAGTAGATATCGACTAGATCTTCAATCATTATAGACGACACTTCTTGAGATCAGAATGTGAGTTCAGGTACCCTCTTTACTTCGTGACAAATGTTCAGCATCTTAATTTCAGATCTAAGTCTTCCATAAGCGGATCTAGCGGTCATCAGTCCATTTCGGATCTAGATCCCTTCTTCATCATTGCGTGCATCATACATCTAGATTTGATCTTCAAGTGCAACCTTTACCATTGAGATCTACTTGTGAGAGAAGTATTCGTCCAAGCTCGGACATCTTGCACCACCATACCTTCTGCTCGCACAGTGAATTTCAGCCTCCTTATATGAGGTTTACCCTTTTTCCAATACCATGAGCCAAAACCACATTGCTTCAGGCACTCTGGATTGGTCATGTAGACGACCATTACCCAATACAATGGGTCAATACCATGTTGGTTACCCACCGGTTTTGCACTTTATAGAGTGCTTTTGCCCATACGCCGACTTTGGCACATTTTTTTCAGTGTGCATACTGCGACTTCTAAGCAAATCCGCTGTGATGCCTAGAGACATACCTCTTTTCATCCTTGAGAATCAGCACATCGCTGAATTCCTTTCTTTCATTGTCTTCCGTACTGCCTATGAGATACACCTTCAGATTTCCACTTTATCAAGAGCATATTCTATCAAGCACGACTTCATCAGGTGGGTTGCCACATCATCTTCATCAAGTGGGTTTCCATTCATGGACAACACTCATCATCATATTGCTATCAAACATCATTTTATATCATTTACCAAGTCCATCAGTCAAGAATAACTTCATCGTGGATTTCCATCAAGGACAACATATGTCATCGATCGCATAAGTCTTTCATCTTACGTTGACGTTGCCATCAAAAGGTCACCTTCTCGCATCATATTGCGACAGTCTCTTTGGACTTGATGGCAACCACGGTGGTGTTCTGGTTACGCAACGGATCAGAGACAATAAGAATTCAATGACACCATGTCACATTCTCCATTTTTGGCACCATCATGCTTATCTTCATTCAAACACCATGTCACTCTCCTCTGACATCAAGCGGCAAAGATGAATCCAAAACCATAACCACTACTCACGACTACAGAAGATCTGAAATATTGAAGTGACCAATATCCCACTTTTCAGATGTAGCACATGACTCTATGAACTTCCTATCATCAAAGACTCTGCCACATCAAATATCCAACCAAGTGGATTTACATATGAGACTCAAAAGTACCCAACCAAGTGGGTTTACACATTTCAACCCATTTCTGACAGTGGGTTTACAAGAAGAATTTTACTTAGCTACCCAGCAAGTGGGTTTACAAATTATCAAATCCTTACGCCCCAGTGAATATTACAATTTACATCATGGGTCTTAGCAGGGACCTTTTCATCGAATACAAATATGACCATTAATGACCAATACAAAAGACCTCAGAGATCATATGTCAGAATATGTATGCATTATATATGGCTAATACTCCCACTAGTCTGTGCAACCAAGCAACCTTTCAGGAAATGATAAGGCTCCCCCTTAGTTTGGCCATCTAGCTTCACCAACAAATCATCAAGGCATCTTTGTCAAAAAAATCGGTGAAACAATATTGTAAGAAGCTGAACACTACACAGAGAGATACCAAAAACGGTATCAGAGATACCAGCAATCTGCGGTATGCGGCGCTCAACCAAAGAATTTTTCATGATACGGACATACATGATTTTACTAGAACTCGCGTATATACGCGACGTATTTCGAGAAACCATTATCTATATCATCTCTAAGTTTAGCAGATCGATCGCTGTGAGAAAAGACGATTGCTCAACTTCTTTTTGAGATATTTGAATGCTTTCTGGACTACGGATAGATAGAGCAGTGCGGATGTGTATTCAAGCGTCATCCAATAGTTGTAGCATAAGTACATTGATCACCAAGCCTTGATTCTTTTGCGGCATCAATACAATCTTTCCAAGAGAGATTATCATGCCAAAACGACATCTTCAAATATCTGTCGATGTCCATGTGGTCCAATATCACCATGATCATGAAGTAACATGTGCCAGGCAAAATATCTCAGCCATAGTATGAGCTACGCAGTCTATTCTTTATTTTTGGATGTGACTTCCAACTCATCATGTGTGAGCACAAAAGATATTGCTCCGGCATCGGGGCTCAAAATAAACCATGTACCAAGTCATCATCATTTGAGCATGAGTATCACAAAACGAAAAATGGCAGCCCTTATTATGTGTGCAATCAAACAAAATTATTCAACACACTACTCCCTGGACAGTGCTCCTTCTTGAGCAACACAAAACTATGAATATGTGACAATGATGACAGCAATCTCTGCATGGGCTGCCCTTATCTAGAGATTATTGGACTTTCATCTCTAGCAGTGACCTCTTCGTAATAATGACAGGGAGTCATCCACAATCTTCAGCACAAGACACATGTATACGTTCTCATTATTTAGTGAGAAACTAACGACGTGTGATCCAACAGGTTATTAGCAGTCAGGCCAAGTGCTTCCCATGAACCTCTTGCTCAGGATCTCTGACTATCATATAATTCTCTTATCATCAATTCATACGCGGCCATGTTTGCGGAACTCGTGTGTATACGCAACTTTTGTTAATAGAACCCGCGTATGAAGAGTGAAATATAGAAAATTTCTACCTTCATCTCTCTTAATTTTTACCTTACGATTTCTGTCTTTTCTTCTGCAGATACTGTATCGAGAAATACATATAACCGAATAATCAAATCAACCATGAGGCATCATACATTGCTCCTGACGAGCGATACATTACTAAATGCGATAATGTGTCACATCATTCCTGGAGTCAATGGAAAGTAAGCTTGAAGCGGATATTTGCGGTAAGTCAGTACTACGTTTTACGATTGGTATATTGCTTTTAAGAAATTTGCTTGAACCTTCTAACTGTATCTTTGAAAATTGTCCACTTTCTCGGATACATTCCTTTGCATTCATTTCTACATGTCCATACTTGTTTCAAGAATAACATCTCATATTTCCGGAGAAAATAACATAATAATTATAAAAAGTATTTCTAATCTTCCACTCCTTTTACGATCAAATTGCTTTATGTCCATACTTGTTACATGAAAAACAATATCCCATAAACTACTGATGCCTTCTAGGTAGAACTTTGTTTGTTTGTCATTTGAATTGTTAACATACACAGAATTGGGCTGTATGCCCATAATTATGACATTTAAAACATTCGACGTTCTTGAATGAATTCCTTCTGAGAATTCATGATTGTTGGTCGATCTTTGTTTTTTTCTTTCAACACTTCGGGTTTTGCATTGACATCTCATGAATTTTAGCACTTCCTTGTGAGCTGGAATTCTCCTTTAACGATTTCATGAAAACCAAGACCAAGTTTGATGGCGAGCCTTCTGATTCACTGGAGAATATTGTCCAGTATTAGTACTATCTTGAAACCTCAAAATTTAACATTTTCTTCTGTTTACCTTTGAGAATGTTTACCTCAACCTCAGGCTTGACATTGCTTTGTCATGCTTTCTTCTTTCCTTCTTCCATCTTCTACTTGATCCTTGGTTTAGAATCTCTTCTTTTGTTGATTTTGTTTTCTTCATGTTTGTTGTAGCTCTTCATTCTTCTTCTTGATGCTTGGTTACTTTGAGAGATATGTTTTTGCCTTGATCTGCATTCTTCTTATTTGATTTATCCAGGTCTTCTTTAAGGGAGATAATTTCAGCTTCCAAGGCTTTCACTTCGATCGGCTACTTCATCCTATGAAGTCTTTGATGTATTTCTGTGTCCCTTCATTATTTCTATCTGTCCATTCACATTTGAAGTCTTCTTTGTTGATATGATTATTGCGTTTTAAGATGAACTTTTGTATTTCTTCATCTTTTAACCTTGAGCTTTCTTTCTAGATCCCACAACTTTACTTTCACTATCTTCACTATTTATTGTACCCAGTAAGAAGGAAAATTTGGACCCCAATCACTACCGATTCATCTTCTTCAATTACCCTTAACCATGTTTTCTTAGAGATATCATCATTTTTGAGTGACTTCTTCTTTTGATTCTTTGCCATAGGCACTTTTAGATCATGGTGAGAATCTTCTTATCTTACATTAGACACTTCATAATCATCTTCTTTTGCATAATAACTCTTTCTCTTTTCAATTAATTTCCTTTACCATGCTTTTCTCTATAAGGACATTTAGCAACATAGTGACCAACTTTCCACACTCAAAATGATGCAAAGAGGAAACTTACCTTTGAATCTTCGATTACCTAAAGTTGGAGCTTTCCTACGAAATTCGCTTCTTCTTCATCGGATATATAGCTGGAATATTTGACAACTTCCTTTCCTTTCCTTTTGTAGATGCCTTAAAAGCGACTTCTCTTATTTGAGAAGGACCTCCTTGTCTCATTTCAACGGGTGAGTACCATAATTGTTCAATGGTAGCGTTCTGAATCTGCCTCTCTTGATAGCTGACTTTGAGTCAAATTTTGAAGTCAAGGATCTTAAGACCTTTTCCACGGAAGTAGTATCGATTATGGTTTTACCCAAATTTCTCATTCGATTTACAATATCATCCGGATGAAAATAAATGGCAACACTCTCATCACTATGCATCTTCAAATTTTTATATTCAATTCCTAAGAGTTTGAGTTTGCACTTTTACCTTTGTGTCTCCTTATGCTTCAGGCCAATTTTTATGTATTTCTTTTTTTGGATGTAGTTGCATCACTTTGTAAGTCGATTGAGACATGCTTCCTAACAAGACATTCTTTGCTGTGATTTCATGCTTCTTCCTTCTGTTTGCATCGTTCAGAATACTTCTTGGGTATTGATAACCTTCTTCCTGATTACCTTTTATACGCACCAAGACTTTGCGGAGGATATGCTTTAGTTCGTACCTTCCGGAATATCTGATTGCTTCCACATTGAATAGAGGTGGCTTTATAGACATCACTCCTTCTTGACTTCCCATTGTGACGGATCTCCTTGACGATGAAACCACGAAAAGGACAGCCTAGATGCCAATTATTTGGAAAAATGCGACGGGGGGTGAATCGGTATTTCTGACATGCTGCAACTTTTACTTTTATTGCTTCCTCATTGTACGCTACTTTCTTAGAAAGCAGACTCGCGTATATACGGATACCTTCTATGTAAACTAAACGTATACATAGATATCTCATTAGGTCATTAGTTCTTCTTAGTATTATGTTCATTCATCGGATGTTAAATAAAGCGAGTAACTATGTGCGGTAAGAGAGTAGAGCAAATCATCACACAAAAACATCACACTGAACACGAGATTTTAGGTGGAAACCCAGTCGGGAGAAAACCCTTGCATTGCGGTTATAAGCCTTCAATATTTTAGTATAGAAGAAAACATCTTACAACATATGTCTTGGCATGATTTCTATGAGCACGCGAGCACCCACACCGTGCTGAACACCGACCTCTCTTGGAAGGGGCTTCGACCCTGAATCGTTTCTGCCGCCTGTCACCGGAGGAGCTGCGAACACACTCTTGTTCCCGACCTGCCTCACACAGAGGGCAGCAACCTCGGCACCTACAAGGACCATTTGTGATTTTCACATGGATCCAAAGCTGCAGGACACCACTTGCGGACACGTTTCATCGTATTTTGAGGCGGACCATTCACCTTTTGCAGCTCCAAACATACATCACCAACGAGATAATTACCAATTCAAACAACACGGATCGGTCATGATATTGTGAACGAGATCGGATGTTTCATGCCCATGCTTCGTGAGCCTAGTTTATAAACGCTTTCACTCGCGATATAGCGTATATATACATTAGATCCACACAAACCGAAGTATACTGTGTATGTTCATTATACATACAAGCTTTCTCTTCATAGAGCGTGTATATACGCGCTTCCTCTGCGTGGTAAGCGTATGATGCGATCATTATGGGCGGCCTTCTTCGGATCGGATATTCGGTTCAATTTACCTTGCTTTAAATGAGATAATCGCATCATTCCAGATCTAAGTCTTCCATAATGATCTGAGATACAAGTCCATTTCGGATCTAGATCCCTTCTTACCATCATTGGTACATCATACATTAGGTTGTCTTTAGTAGCCTCTTCTTGATCTAGCAAGGAAAGTATTCATTCAAGCTCAAACATCTTGCACCACCACTTACGATTTGCCTGATAGATTTCTTCTCCTTATAGGTTTACCTTTTTCAATACATGAGCCAAAACCACATTACTTGGAGTGGTATTTACGGACGGGGTCATTTAGGCAGATCATTACCCAATACACAATGGAGTGTTCCATGGTGGTTACTGGTTTGCTTGTGGCTGCTGCCCATCGCGAACTTGGCCACGTTGTTTCCGCGTGTACGCGACTTCCCTGAACGTGCGCGTATGCCGGAGACATGCTCTTTTCATCATAGAATTAGCCTGTTGAATTCCTTTCTTCATTGTCTTAAGCCTTCTTGTAGATACATCAGATTTCCTTCATCAAAGAGCATATTCTATCAAATACTGACTTCTGCACATCGAGTGGAAGTTGCCATCCCAATCTTCATCAGTGGGTTCAGAATACATGGACAACACTCATCATCCTGTTGCTAACAAACATCATTTTATACTCATTCTGCAAGTCATCCAGTAGTCAAGAATAACTTCATCGGGTGGATTTCCATGAGGACAACATATGTAATGATCGCATGTCTTCATCTTCATTCAGTTGGTTTCCATCAAGGACAACACCATCATATTGTAATCTACCCCTTTGGACTTGATATACGATGGTGTTTGGTTACCACATGATTGAGTCCAATAAATTCAGCAGCACCATGTCACATTCTCCATTTTTGACACACTTTCTTTCTCTTCATTAGGCTCCCATGTCACTCTCCTTTGACATCGAAATGAAAATGAGATCCAAAAACCAACACACTCTCCCTGTGCATGATCTGAAATCTTGAAGTGACCAATCTCCCGATTTTCAATGGTATGACTCTATGAACCCTATCATCAAAGACTCCTTACATCAATATCAACCAGGGTAGTTTATATGAACCAGTACTGACAAGTGGGTTTACACATTTCAACTTAATTTTACCACAACCAGTGGTTACAAAATTTTGACTTAGCTACTTGACCAAGTGAGTTTCAGTTATCAAAGTCCTTACACTTATTGAATATTACAATTTATCTTGGGTCTTCAACGAGGACCTTTTCATCAAACTACAAATATGACCATTAATGACGATACGAAAAAGACCTCAAGAGAGATCATATATCGAGAACCATCATAATGCATTATACTTAGCAGCTATTATACCCCCTAAATACATGCAACCAAGCAACCTTTCCAATGACTAAGGCTGCACTTAGTTTGTGCATCGAAAACTTCCGCAACAAATCCTTGAGCATGCATCAAATACAATTGAAACAATATTGTAGGCGGAACACCACGGAGATACAAGCGATTACCAGAAGATCCTGAAAAGCGATCTTTTCTTGTTATCTTTGAAGAGAAGTGACTCAAGAAAAAATTTGATAACGATGGGACATATAGTATACATTGCATGAACTCACGTATATACGGCGGCCCGACCATTTTGGAAACCCTCGTATCCGCCACATCTCTAAATTTTAACGGTCCAGTCTTTGTGAAAAACGTTAATAACTACTTTCACGAGATATTTAGATAACACTTGGACTCTGAGATAGATGAGAGCGGTCACGGATGTGTATTCAGCGTCCATCGATGGATATACTTTCGTCCATTGGTCTCCAAGCCTTGATTCGTACGCGGCGTATTACGTGCCGAGAGAGATTATCATACCGTAAGCATCTTTCAAATATGTGTCAATCATCCATGTGGTCCAATATCACCATGATCATGAAGTAACATGTGTAGGCAAATATCTCAACCATAGCTTAATAAACTCTACATGATCTATTCTTATTCCCACAAGATCAGCGACTTAAACCATCCACATGTGTGGCGGCACAAAGATCTATACAATGACCAGGCAAAATAGCCATATTGCAGTCATCACCATTTGAGCATGGTATCACAAAAACCAAAAATAAGCATTCATAATGCTGACAATGCAATCATTAGTATTCAGCACTTCCTCCCTGGACAGTGCTCCTTCAACACAACACGAAAAATTATGACAGTAGTGGTAACAATCTCTGCCTGCAGGCTACCCATATCTTGAATTATTGGACTTTCATCTCAGCGTGAATACTCTTCATCGGCAAACAGCGAATTGTCCACAATCTTCTAATACCATTGTATGTATGGTTCCGCCATTATTTTAAGTACAGAAGCCAAGCTGAAATTTGAGTCAATAACACATTTGTCATGATCAGGGCCCGATGCTTCCCACACAGACCTGCTCAGTCTTCGGCTATCCTTATAAATTCTATGTCCAATAATTCTTAACATTACATGTTTTGCTGGAACTCACGTGTATACGACTTTTGTTAATAGAACCCACGTAATGAAGTGAAATAGAAAATTTCACACCTTCCATCTCTCTGTTTACCTTAATTCCACCATCTTCTTCACCTGAGATGCATTGCCTAGGCCTATAACCGAATAATCAAATCGACCATAGAGACATCCTTGGTACTCCCTGACGACGATACATTACTAAATAAATCAATATGTCCCACATCATTCTGGTCAATAGAAAATGCAGCTTGAGAAGCGGATGGCTATGATGAGATGAAATTCCCTACGTTTGGGTGGTCCTCTTTCCTTTCCAAATTTTCTTGAACACCATGCATGCTGAAAATTGTCCCACTTTACCCGAATCATTCAACCCTGCATTCATTTTCTACATGTCCATACTTGTTAAAGAATAACATCTCATATTTCGAAGAAATAATCATAAGAATCATAAAGAGTATTTAAATACCTCCTTTTACAGTCAATTTTTTATGTCCATACTTGTTACATGAAAAAAACAATATCACTTAATTACTAAATTACCTTTACGAGTAGAACACTGTTGTTTGTGCATTTGGTGTGCTATTACCACCATTGGCTGCAACATACTTATAATTACTTGACATTTAAAACATTCAACGTTCTTGAATGAATTCTTCCCAGAATTGTGATTGTTGGTGAATCTTGCATTTCAACACCGAGGTTTTGCATTGACATCTATAAGATTTTAGCACTTCTTGTGAGCTAGATTCTATTACTAGTTTCATGAAAACCAAGACCAAGTTTGATAGCGGGGAGACTTCTTTGATTCTTGAGAATATTGTGAAAGTATTAGTACTATCTTGAAACCTCAAAATTTTAACCTTTTTCTTCTAGTTGCAACTGAGAATGGCCCCATAACCTCCAGACGACATTTGCTTTGTCATGCTGTACTTTCCTTCTTGCTTATCTTCTATAGATGCTCAGTTTGAATCTCATGCATATTATTTCTTTTCTTCGTAACATTGTAGCTCTTCATTCTTCTTCTTAGATGCTTGGGGTTGCTAGAGATATGTTTTACGCTTCAAGTCTGCATTCTTCTTATTTGATTTATCCAGGTCTTCACTGAGGAGATAATTTCGGCTTGAAGGCTTTCCTTTCAATTGGCTGCTAATCTGCACTGAGTCTTTGATGTATTTCTATACGTACTTCATTTATTTCTATCTGACGTCCATTCATTTTAGAATCTTCTCTTTGTTGATAGATTCTTGCGTTTTAGATGAACTTTGTATTTCTTCATCTTTAACCTTGAGAGCTTCTTCTAGATCCACAACTTTACTTTCACTATCTTCACTATTCACCCAATACAATGAGAAAATTGGATTTGATACTATCGATTCATCTTCCTTCATTACCTTCAACATGTCTTGAAGATCTCTTGTTTTGAAGTGACTTCTTCTTTGCTCTTTTGTGAGCCTTTCGGATCATAGTCCGAATCTTCTTCATCTTCATGGACCTTCATCATGTCTTCTTTTGCATAATAACTCTTTCTCTTTTCAATTCATTTCCCTTTACCATACTTTTCTCTATAAGGACATTTAGCAAAATAGTGACCAACTTTTCCACACTCAAAACATTTGAAGGAAGCCCTGCACACGATCTTCCGATTTTAGTTAGACTTTCTCACGAAATTCGCTTCTTCTTCATCGGATATATAAGCAGAATCTTTGACACTTCCTTTCACTGCTTGTACATGCCTTAAACGGCTTCTCTTATTTGAGAAGGATTCTCCTTGTCTGTTGCTTGATGAGAGTACATGTAATTGAACAATAGTAAGCGTTCTGGAATCTTGCCTTTCTTCAATAGGCTGAAACTTTAAAGTCAAATTTTGAAGTCAAGGATCTTGGTCTTTTCTATATAATAATATCGATTGTGGTTTCACCAAATTGTCATTGATTTACAATATCATCTGAGGGCCAGAAAAGCGTAAACACTCATCTCATCACATCTTAAGTACATATCTTCAATTCTAAGTTTGGAGTTTTTGCCTTTTACCTTTGTGTCTCATGCATAGCTCAAAGGAATGATTTTTGTATATTTCTTTCTTGAATGTAGGCATCCCTTTTACTTAATTGAGATTCGAACATGCTCCTAACAAGACATTCAACGCTGGCATTGATTTCTTCTTCTTCTTGCTACCTCAGTTGGAATACTTGCGGTGTGTGTGCTATTCTGATTACCCTTGTCACCAAGACTTTGCAAATATGATTTAGTTTGGCCTTTGAATATCAGTTGCTTCCATTGAATAAGAAGGTGGCTTTATAGGTATGCTCCTTCTTGACATCCCAGTAAGACGGATCTCTTCTAAGTGGGCTCCTATGAAGGATGACTCAGATACAATTGTTGGGAAAAATGCGGGCCAGGGGGTGAATCGTGTTCTGACATATTCATTTTACTTTTTCTTTCTTCTAAAACCCATACGCTACTTTCTACTGGCTGGAACTTCCCGCTTGTTATATGCGGATACCCTTTATGAAACCTAAGCAATACTCTGGAATATCTAATTAGGTCATTGGTTCTTCACTTAAATCATTCCATCATTCATTCATGGAATCAAACCAAATAAACGGTAACTATGTGATGAAGTGAAATAAATCATCACTGAAACATCACACATGAACACCAAGATTTTTAGGTGGAAACCCCCCCAGTGGGGAGAAAACCACCATAGGTTATAGGAAGGCCTTGATATTTTATTATAAGAAGCATCTACTTACAACATATGTCTTGTACCCAGACTCTACCGACCTGCAGGCACCCACAAAGCAGTTGCAAACCTCTCCTTGGAAGGGCTCCAACCCACGACTCGTTTGACTTTCTCACAGAGGAATCCGGCCCTGATCTGTTAGGCCTCACAGGAAGGCTACAAACCTAAACCTCTTAAGGACCCGTTTCACATCGATTTCACCTTTGGATTGGCTATAGGACACCATGAAATATACACTGGCTTAGCTCAGATGATGCACCAGCCACTGCCTCGTGAGATGCCTGCATTCGGACAACCACTGAGATGGGATAGCGATGGCAACGAGCCAGTCAGATGTTTCTTACCCCATACTTGAGAAAACCCTGCGCATACCTTTCCTTTCTGATATCGCGTATATATGCGCTCGATCCACACAAAAACCAGCAACACCTGTATATTTCGTGCCTTTCTGCCTTTCTCTTCATAGAGGCCCGCGTATATACGCGCTTCTGCGTCCAAATGGCATTAGATCTTGATCATTATGGTATGCTTCTTCACATCGAATGTTCGATCATAAATTTACCCTTTTACTTCGAGATGAGATGTTCGCATCATTTCGGATCTAAGTCTTCCATATGGAATCCTGGCAGTCTGAAGTCCATTTTGAATCTAGATCCCCTTCTTCATCATTGGTGCATCCTTGTTCAGGTTATCTTCCAGGTGTAACCCTTACCATTGAGATCACAACGGAGAAGTATTCATTCGAGCTCATACATCTTGCACCACCACTTAGTTTGCACAATAGATTTCTTCTCCTTATATAAGTTTACCCTTTTTCAATACCATGAGCCAAAACCACATTACTTCGATGGTGACATTCTGGACGAGTCCTTTAGGCCAGTCATTACCCAATACAATGGTCGATACCATGGTGGTTACCTGGTTTTGCACTTTATGAGCACTTTTTCCCATCCACATTGACAACAGATAGCACCGCGATGCCTCACGACTTCCCCTAGGCAAATAGCGTATGCCTAGAGACATACTCTTCTCATCATAAGTGCTTTGTCTTTGAATTCCTTTCTTCATTGTCATGCAACCTTCTTGTAGATACATTAGATTTCCTTCTCCAAAGAGCATGACCTCAAGCACAACTTCATCAGTGGGTTTTCATCATCTTCATGGTGAGTTTGCCATTCATAGACCAACACTCATCATCTGTTAACACAACAAACATCATTTTATATCATTTACCAAGTCCATCCAGTCGAAATAACTTCATCGGGTGGATTTCCATCTTAAGACAACATATATCCCAGCAGTCGCATGTCTTCATCTTCATTCGGTGGAGGTTACATCGAGGACAAATTTACGCATCATATTGCAAGCAATCTCCCCCTTTGGACTTGATGGCAACCACGATGGTGTTTGGTTACCACAACGGATAGGTACAATAAGAATTCAATGACACCTTCACATTCTCATTTTGACACCATTCTTTCTCTTCATTTTCAAAACACCTGTCAGCTCCCCTTTGACATCGAAGCTGAGAGCGAGATCAAAAACCAAACACACACTCTCCCCCTGTTCATGATGCGAAATCTTGAAGTGACCAATCTCCCAATTTTCAGCTGAAGTACATTTCTGCTAGACTTCCTATCATCGAAAATGAAATGCCACACCTCGAATATCCATGGTGGATTATATGAACTCGAAGTACCCAACAGTGGGTTTACAAAATTTTGACTTATTTCTCCCAGCAGTGGGTTTACAAATTTATCAAGTCCTTACATGGTAAGATACCACAATTTACATCATGGGTCTTCTTCAGGACACTTTCATCAAACTACAAATATGACCATTAATGACCAATGCCAAAAGACCTCGAGAGAGATCATATCGAACCATCCTGTGCATTATACTTCGCCAAGCTAATGCTCCCCACAGACGTACAGCGAGCAACCCCTTTCCAAATGACTAGGCTCCCCCTTAGTTTGTGCATCACGAAAACTTCCACCAACAAATCATCAAGGCATCTTTATCAAAAATCGGTGAAACAATATTGTAGAGCTAAGACACACGGAGATACCATCGTCTCAGAGATACCAAACGATCACTACAATGTCTTGAAAGTTGACTCCAAGCAAAAAATTTGTCAGCATTCGGACATACGCATTTTACGTAAATGAACTTCAATATATACCTTGTGTGTTTCGAGGAAACCGCATGCTCCTGCCATCTCTAAATTTTAACCGAATCCCCGATCCTTTGTGAGAAAAACGGTCTCCAACTTCTTCTAGAATGTTGGATAACAAGGACTACGGATAGATACAAACCGATGGAAATGTATTCAAGCGTCATCAATAAGTTTGTACTTTTATAAATACATTAAGTCACCAAACCTTGATTCTTTCTTGACATCAATATAATCTTTCCAGAGAGAGATTATCATACCAAGCAAACATCTTCAAATATGTATCGTCTATTCATGTGGTAATATCACACAGTCATGAAGTAACATATGTAGGCAAAATATCTCAACCATAGTAACAAACTGCGTCTATTCTTATTCTGAATCAAACGACTTCCAACTCATCCATGTGTGGCTTACAAAAGATATTTATCGGCTTAACCGGGCTCAAATAAACCATGTACCAAGTCATCATCTTTTGAAACCTCAGAGTATCACAAAAACAAAAATAAAAATTCATATTGCCAACAATAAGTCATTTAGTATTCAACTTTGCTACTCCCACAGACTGGTGCTCCTTCTTGTGCAACACGAAAACGTTCATCTGACAGAAGTAGTCGGCAACAATCTGCATCATTTTGCCCATATAAGATTATTGGACTTTCATCTCATGACAATACTATACATTAACAAGCAAGCAGGAATCAATCACAATCTTCAACACAAGACACCATGTATCGTTTCCTCATTATTTAGAAGTAGAAACTAGCTTTAATTGAGTCAATAACACGGTTAATGCTGATCAGACGATGCTTCCCACAGTTTCATCGGATCTTGACTATCCATATATATTCTCTTATCATCGATTCATACGCGACTTTGTTCTTTGGGAACTCGGCGTCATATACATTTTATTAGCAGAACCCACGTATGGAAAGTGAAATATGAAAATTTTACCTTCATCTCCTCTGCCGTTTACCTTCAGATTTTCACTGTCTTTTCTTCACACCGGATGCCTTTATCCAATGCATATAACCAGAATAATCGAATCAATATGAGAGACTATCATACATTCACTCCCCACAGCTGACGTGCATTACTAAATGCGATGTCTTAATACATCATTCTCTGCAATTGATCCAAAAAGTAAGCTTGAGAGCGGATGACTGGGTAAGTCCTCAATTCCCTACGTTCGATTAGTCCTCCTTCTTTTTCCAAATTTTCTTGAACTTTATTGTATGTAGAAAAATTATTACTTTCTCGAATCTGAACAACTTTGCACATCTTACACCTACATGTCCATACTTGTTACAAGAATAACATCTCATATGTCAGGAAGAAATAGCATAAGAATCATGAGTATTTCTAATCTTCCCTCCTTTTACGATGGCTGCTTTATGTCCATACTTGTTACATAATAATATCCTTAAGAAGCTACTAAGTACTACAAGTAAGAGCTGTTTGTTGTGCATTTGAATTGTTGCCTTTGCAATTGTTTCTTTTGTATACCCATATTATGAAATTTAAAACATTCAACGTTCTTGAATGAATTCTTTTGAGAATTCTTTCAAGTTGTTAGTCAAATCTTTTGTTTCTTTAGAAACTTGGAGGTTTGCATTGGCATCCTCTAAATTTTGCTTGCTATTGCTGAGCTAGATTCTCCTTTAACAGTTTCATGAAAACCAGGGCTCCAAGTTTGATATGAAGACCTTTGATTACTGGAGAATATTGTCAAAGTATTAGTACTATCTTGGAAACCTCAAAAATTTTAACCTTTTCTTCTAATTTTACCTTTGAGAGATGCTTCTCAACCTCAGACTTAAACATTTAACTGTGCCTGTCTTTCCTTCTTCATCTCTAACAGTCCTTGATTTAGAATCTCTTCTTTCAGCAATTTTCGTTTTCTTCATGTTTTTGTTGTAGCTCTTCATTCTTCTTCTTCGATGCTTCAGTTGCTAGAGAATGTATTTCTTAGTCTGCATTCTTCTTATTTGATTTATCCATGTCTTCTTTGAGAGATAATTTGGCTTCAGAGGATTTCACTTTGGTCGCTACTTCATCTGTAGTCTTTGATATGTTCTATGTCCCTTCATTATTTCTATCGTCATTCATTTTGAAGATCTTCTCTTTGTATAGGTCTTCACGTTTTAGATGAACTTTGCTGTTCTTGTCTTCCAACTTGTAGGAAACTTCTTAGATCCCATGACTTTGCTGCCCATCTTCACTATTTATTGTACAATAGAAAAATTTGGACCCCAATCACTCTCCCAGAATTCATCTTCTTCAATTTCACTAACCATTTTTTCTTAGAATCTCTTGTTTGTGAGTAGGCTTCTTCTTTTGCTTCTTTGCCATGAGCACTTTCGGATCATGGTCGAGAATCTTCTTCATCTTCATTGGACACTTCATGTCATCTTCTTTTTTGCATAATAACTCTTTCTCTTTCAGTGTTTCCTTTACCATGATTTCTCTCAGGACATTTACTGACACCTGTTGTGCTTTTCCACAACTCAAAACATTTGGGGAAGCTTACCTTTGTGAATCTTCCGATATGATTGGAGCTTTCTCACGAAATTCGCTTCTTCTTCATCGGATATATAGCTAGAATCTTTGGCAACTTCCTTTTCCTTTCCTTTTGTAGATCTTAAACGACTTCTCTTATTTGAGAAAGGACCTCCTTGTCTCATTTCAAAAACGATCAAGTACCATGTAGTTAGCAAATGGTAAGCGTTTCGGATCACCTTTCTTCAATAGATGAAACTTTCGTCAAATTTTGAAGTCGAAAGGATCTTAAGACCTTTTCCACGGTAAATATGGAGTTAGTTTTTCTGAGAATTTCTCATTCGATTTACAATATCATCAGGACGAAGAAAGAAACATAGCCTTACTCTCATCACTATGCATCTTAATTTTTCATATTCAATTCTAAGAGTTTGGAGTTTTGCACTTTTTACCTTTGTGTCTCCTTCACGCTGAAATGATTTTTGTCCCATATTTCTTTTGTTGAATTTAGCTGTCAACGCAGATGATTCGGTTGTCTTCACTTCAGTGCATTCCGCTTTGGCATTGATTTCATACTTCTTCACTTCTGTTTGCATCAGTTGAATACTTGTTGGGTATTGATAACCTTCTTGCAGATTGCCTTGTCACACCAAAGATTTTGCGGATATTCTTTAGTTCGTACCTTCGATGTCAGTTGCTTCCATTTGAATGAGGTGGCTTTATAGACATCCTCCTTCTTGAATTCCCATTCACGACGGATCTCCTTCAAGCGATCAAGCTTCTGCTGAGACCGACTCCGTCACAATTGTTGGGGCATCTTGGCGGGGGGTGAATCGGTATTTACGACATATTCAAAAAATTTACTTTTTCTTGCTTCTAAACCCATACGCTACTTTCTGAAACGATTTCCGCGTATATGCGAGATACCCTTTATGAAACTAGCGTATACGGATATCTAGAATTAGGTCCATTAGTTCTTCACTTATATCATTCCATCATTCATTCATTAGATGTTCTATAAACAATAAACATGTGCAGTAAGAACAAAATAAACCATCACACAAAGCATCACACATGAACACCAGGATTTTTAGGTGGAAACCCAAGTCGGGAGAAAACCACCGCTGCAGTTGCTCAGCCTTCAATATTTTATTATGGAGAAAACATCTTACAACATATGTGCTGGCGCAGACTTGACCAGCACGCAGGCACCCACCTGCGCTCGTTTACCAGCCTCTCCTGGAAGGGAGCTCCAACCCCCTGACTCGTTTACCAGCCTCTCCCGGAAGGGAGCTACGACCCCCTGCTCTCGTTTACCAGCCTCACCTGGAAGGGAGCTACAACCCCCTGACTGAAGGCTACAACCCTCAGCACCTCTATGGACCACGTTTCATCAATTTTCACACTGGATCCAAAGCTTCCACTAGAACACAACTTGCAGGCCTCGTTTCATCATATTTTCAGACTGGACCCTTTCCATACTTTTAAGCATAGTCAACCATGAAACAGATACATATAACTCACTGACAGATATCAGTAAACCAGCAGAACAGATCAGACATTTCTTACCACAGACTTCAGCAAACCCTAGTTTGCATACGCGCTTTCCTTTCACTGATGTCGCGTATATACGCGCTTCCATTCACATAAACCAGCGTATACCTCTGTACATATTTCATTACGCATACGCGCTTTCTCTTCAGCGAAGCCGCGTATATACGCGCTTCCTCTGCGGCGAACTAGCGTATAGATCTTCAATTATTATAGAGCAGCATACTTCTTCAGATCAGATATTCAGTTCAGATTTACCCTTTTACTTCAGACAGATGTTCGCCTCATCTCATATCTAAGCCTTCCATAAACAGATCTAGCAGATACAAATACATTCCAGATCTAGATATTCCGCTTCATCATTTCTTCATAGGTGCATCATAGATTCAGATCTATTATAAAACCTTTACCCTTTCCATACAGATATACTTCATAGAGAAGTATTCATTCAAGCTCAGACATCTTGCTCCCACACTCATGATTTGCACAATGAATTTCTTCTCTTTATATAGGTTTACCCTTTTTCAATACCATGAGCCCAAAACTAAATTACTTCCGATGGTATTCCTGGAAGGGGTCATTTAGAAGAATCATTACCCAATACAATGGGTCAATACCATGGTGGTTACCCCTGGTTTTGCACTTTATGAGCACTTTTTCCCATACACGACTTGGCACGTACTTTACTGCGTGCATACGCGACTTCTCCTAGGCAAATCTGTGTATGCCTTGAGACATACTCTTTTCATCATAGATCTAGAACATATTGAATTCCTTTCTTCATTACCTTCTATACTCTCTGTAGATACATCAGATTTTCATCTTTAAACAGGTTCATCAAGACATATTCTATCAAGCACAACTTCATCAAGTAAGTTTCCATCATCTTCATCAGGTGGGTTGCCATTCAAGAACAACTCTCTACATCATATTGTCAACAAACATCATATCACATCATATTTACATCATTTACCAAGTCCATCAAGTCAAGAATAACTTCATCAGGTGTATTTCCATCAAGGACAACACATGCCAACAATCTCATGTCTTCATCTTCATTCAGTGGGTTGCCATCAAGGACAACACTCGGCATCATATTGCCAACAATCTCCCCCTTTGGACTTGATGGCAACCACGATGGTGTTTGGTTACCACAACAGATAGGTACATTAAGAATACAATGACACCATGTCACTTTCCCCATTTTTGACACCATTCTTTCTCTTCATTCAAACACCATGTCACTCTCCCCCTTTGACATCAAGGGCAAAGGGTGGATCAAAACCAACACACTCTCCCTCTTTTCTCCTCATGTAGAAGAAGCGTTCTGCAGATCTGATGTATACTGAAGTGACCAACCTCCCCCTGATTTCATGCTGAATCTTCAAACATATTTTTCAATGAATTACATGACTCTATGAACTTCCTATCACCAAAGACTCATACTTACATCAAAGATCCAACCAAGTGGATTTACATATGAGACTCAAATGCCCAACCAAGTGGGTTTACATATCTCAACTCGCCTACTCAACCAAGGTAAGGTTTATGATTTTGAATTCGCCACCCAAACAAGGGTTTACAAAATTTGACTTTAGCTACCCAACCAAGTGGATTTACAAATTTATCAAGTCCTTACATGACTGAATATTACAAATTTACATCATGGATCTCTACATGACCTTTTCATCCAACTACAAATATAATTTTAAGACCAACACCAGAAAGTCCTCAAGAAAGAGAAAATATTTCAGAACCATCATAATGCTAACAATGCATTATACTCAGCAAAGCTAATGCTCCCCTTGAAACTGTGCATCCAAGCATCCTTTTCATATGACCAAGGCTCCCCCTTAGTTTGTGCATCCTGGACACTTTCACCAACAAATCATCAAGGCATCTTTATCAAAACATTAGAAATAGAATTATGAGAACTGGAACACCACCAGAGATACCAAACAGTATCAGAGATACCAAACAGCACTGCAGTTGTGCTGAAGAAAGCTGACCCCAAACAGAAATTTGTCAGCAACCAGACATACGCGGTTTTATGTGCATGAACTCGCGTATATACGCGACTGTGTTTCAGGAAACCCGCGTATCCAATACTATCTTCTATATTTTAACCAGATCTGATCCTCTTGTGAGAAAAAGACAGTGTTCAGCTTCTTTCTGAGATATTTGAATGCTTCCCTGGAATACAGATAGATAGAACAATGTAGTTGAGTCTTCAAGCGTCATCCAATGGTTGTAGCATAAGCACATTAATAACCAAGCCTTCAGATTCTTTGCAGCATCAATACAATCTTTCCAAGAGAGATTATCATACTAGAACAGCATCTTCAAATACATGTCAATCATCCATGTGGTCCAATATCACCATGACATTTAAGATTTAACATGAAGTAACATATGTAGGCAAAAGATCTTAACCATAGTAACAAACTCTGCATGATCTATACTTATTTCTGAGCCAAACGACATCCAACTCATCCATGTGTGAGCACAAAAGACACTTATCATCAACCAGGGCTCAAAATCTCATCATAATAAACCATGTACCAAGTCATCATCATTTGAGCATGAATATCACAAAAGCCAAAGAATAAGCAGTCATATTGCCAACAATGCAATCATTAGTATTCAACCTGCTGCTCCCCCTGAACCAATGCTCCTTCTTAACTTGTGCAACCTGAATACGTTCATCAGCAAGTCATATGCATGAACTGCCCTTATCTCCGAATTATAAGACTTTTATCTCAACAATGAATACTCTTCATCAAAAGGCAAACAGGACTCATCCACAATCTTCAACATAAGAAACCATGTATCATATCATCATTATTTAGAACTGAGAAACTAAACTGATATTGAGTCAATAAATAGCAAGAGAGCACGCGACTGATGTCTCTTAACCTCTGCTCTAGATCTTCAGCTATCATATAAATTCTCTTATCATCAATGCATACGCGACTGTGTCTGCTCGAACTCGTGTGTATACGCGACTTTTGTTAATAGAACTCGCGTATGGAAAGTGAAGCATAGAAATTTTTCACATTCCTTCATCTCCCCCTGAACTTGTACTTCCTGTACCTGTCTTCTTCATATCAGATGCTCTGTCAGAAATACATATAACCAGAATAATCAAATCAACCATGAGAATCATCATACATTGCTCCCCCTGTGACGATACATTACTAAATCTCATAATGTATCCCACATCATTCCTGCAGTCAATCAGAGAAGTAAGCTTCAGAAGCGGATGACTGCAGTAGGGTCAATATTCCCTACATTTCTGATCGGTCCTCCATCTTTTTCCAGATTTGTTTGAACTTTCTATTTGTGTGCTGGAAATTGTCCACTTTCTCAGATCTGTTCAACCTGCATTCCTTTTCTACATGTCCATACTTGTTACAAGAACAACATCTCATGTGTCCAGAGAAATAAGCATAAGAATCATAATGAGTATTTCTAATCTTCCTCCTTTTACAATCAGCTGCTTTATGTCCATACTTGTTACATGAAAAACAATATCCCTTGAAGCTACCAGAGTACCTTTCTGAGTAGAATTTGTTTGTTTGTGGCTGAATTTTTCTGCTTCTGCAATTTGCTGCAACATGCCCATAATTATGACATTTAAAACATTCAACGTTCTTGAATGAATTCCTTTGAGAATTCATGATTGTTGGTTGATATTTTGTCTCTTTCAACACTTCAGGTTTAGTATTGACATCCTCTGAATTTTTAGCACTTCCTTGTGAGCTAGATTCTCCTTTAACAATTTCATGGAAACCAAGACCAAGTTTGATAGCAGGAGACCTTTGATTACTCAGAATATTGTCCAAAATATTAGTACTATCTTGAAACCTCAAAATTTTAACCTTTTCTTCTAATTTACCTTTGAGAATGTTTACCTCAACCTCCAAGGCTTGACATTGCTTTGTCATGCTTTCTTCTTTCCTTCTTCCATCTTCTACTTGATCCTTCAGATTTAGAATCTCTTCTTTCAGCCAATTTTCGTTTTCTTCACATGTTTGTTGCAGCTCTTCATTCTTCTTATTTGATTTTTCCAGATCTTCTTTTAGAGAGATGATTTATGCTTCAAGGCCTTCCTTTTCAAATGACAGAGGTTCTTCATTCTTCTTATTTGATGCTTCAAGATCTGTTTGTAGAAAGATGATTGCAGCTTCAAGTCCTTCATTCTTCTTGCTTGATTTTTTGAGATCTGCATTTAGATCATTGATTTCTGCTTCTAGTTCTTTAATTCGATTGGATGCATAAGTATGAAACCTTTGATACTTGTCCACCTGTCCATTCAGCATTTCTATTTGATCTTTCATTTGAGAGATCATCTCTTTGTAGATAGAATCTTTCTTATCAATTTCCTTTTGTTGTTCTTCAACTTTGATCTTGATAGCTTTTTCTAGATCCACAACTTTACTTTCACTATCTTCACTATTGTTTGCACAAAGAAGAGTATTACAAGGACCCCAATCACTATCTGATTCATCTTCTTCAATTTCTGCTATACAAGTTTTCTGAGATATCTTCTTGTTTCAAGTAGCCTTCTTCTTTTGCTTCTTTGCCATGAGTTCTTTCAGATCATGGTCAGAATCTTCTTCATCTTCACTGGACACTTCATCATCATCTTCATTTGCATGATAACTCTTCCTCTTTTCAAATTTTTTCCCTTTACCATTTTTTTCTCTATAAGGACATTTAGCAGCATAGTGACCAACTTTTCCACACTCAAAACATTTGAAGGGAAGCTTACCTTTGAATCTTCCAGTACCTAGTTGGAGTTTTCTCACAAAATTCGCTTCTTCTTCTTCAGATATATAGCTGGATTCTTTGACAACTTCCTTTTCTTTTCCTTTTGCAGACGCCTTAAAAGCAGCTTCTTTGATTTGAGAAGGACCTCCTTGTCTCATTTCAAAAGCAGTCAGAATACCATGCAATTGAACAATAGTAAGAGTTTGCAGATCTTGCCTTTCTTCAATAGCTGAAACTTTAGAGTCAAATTTTGAAGTCAAGGATCTTAAGACCTTTTCCACCAGAGTAGTATCAGTTATGGTTTCACCCAAATTTCTCATTCGATTTACAATATCATCCAAACAAAGAAAGAAACTGGCAACACTCTCATCACTATGCATCTTCAAATTTTCATATTCAATTCTAAGAGTTTGGAGTTTTGCACTTTTTACCTTTGTGTCTCCTTCATAGTTTAGAATGATTTTGTCCCATATTTCTTTTGCTGAATGTAGCTGCATCACTTTAGCAAATTCTGGTTCAGACATGCTTCCTAATAAGACATTTACTGCTTTGGCATTGATTTCATACTTCTTCCTTTCTGCTGCATCAGTAGGAATACTTGCTGGGTATTGATAACCTTCTTCCATGATTTCCCATACATCTGCACCAAGACTTTGCAGATATGCTTTTGTTCGTACCTTCCAGAATATCAGATTGCTTCCATTGAATAGAGGTGGCCTTATAGACATTACTCCTTCAAGACTTCCCATTGCGACGGATCTCCTTCAAGCGATCAAGCTTTTGCAGAAGAACCTTCTCTGATACCAATTGTTGGGAAAAATACTGAGAGGGGGGGTGAATCAGTATTTAGGGAAAACTAAAACTTTTTACTTTTTCATGCTCTAAAACCCATACGCTACTTTGCTGAAGCCAACTAGCGTATACACGCGGATATCCTTCATGAAACTCGCGTATACACAGAGATCTAATTATGCCATTAGTTCTTCAGTTATATCATTCCATCATTCATTCATTAGATGTTCTATAAACAGTAAACATGTGCAGTAAGAACAGAATAAACCATCACACATAAGCATCACACATGAACACCAGGATTTTTAGGTGGAAACCCAAGTCGGGAGAAAACCACCGCTGCAGTTGCTCAGCCTTCAATATTTTATTATAGAGAAAACATCTTACAACATATGTGCTGGCGCAGACTTGACCAGCACGCAGGCACCCACCTGCGCTCGTTTACCAGCCTCTCCTTGAAGGGAGCTCCAACCCCCTGACTCGTTTACCAGCCTCTCCTGGAAGGGAGCTACGACCCCCTGCTCTCGTTTACCAGCCTCACCTGGAAGGGAGCTACAACCCCCTGACTGAAGGCTACAACCCTCAGCACCTCTATGGACCACGTTTCATCAATTTTCACACTGGATCCAAAGCTTCCACTAGAACACAACTTGCAGGCCTCGTTTCATCATATTTTCAGACTGGACCCTTTCCATACTTTTAAGCACAGTCAACCATGAAACAGATACATATAACTCACTGACAGATATCAGTAAACCAGCAGAACAGATCATACATTTCTTACCACAGACTTCAGCAAACCCTAGTTTGCATACGCGCTTTCTCTGATATCGCGTATATACGCGCTTCCGTTCACATAAACCAGCGTATACCTATGTACATATTACAGAGCTCATTTCATTGCGCATACGCACTTTCTCTTCAGCGAAGCCGCGTATATACGCGCTTCCTCTGTGGCGAACTAGCGTATAGATCTTCAACCATTATAAAGCAGCATACTTCTTCAGATCAGATATTCAGTTCAGATTTACCCTTTTAATTCAGACAGATGTTCGCCTCATCTCGGATCTAAGCCTTCCATAAACAGATCTAGCAGATACAAATACATTCAGATCTAGATATTCCGCTTCATAATTTCTTCATAGGTGCATCATAGATTCAGATCTATTATCAAACCTTTACCCTTTTCATACAGATATACTTCACAGAGAAGTATTCACTCAAGCTCAGACATCTTGCTCCCACGCTCATGATTTGCACAATGAATTTTTTCTCTTTATATAGGTTTACCCTTTTTCAATACCATGAGCCAAAACAATACCATGAGCCCAAAACTACATTACTTCCGATGGTATTCCTGGACGGGGTCATTTAGACGAATCATTATCCAATACAATGGGTCAATACCATGGTGGTTACCCCTGGTTTTGCACTTTATGAGCGCTTTTGCCCATACGCGACTTGGCACGTACTTTACCTCCTGCATACGCGACTTCTCCTAGGCAAATCCGTGTATGCCTTGAGACATACTCTTTTCATCATAGATCTAGCACATATTGAATTCCTTTCTTCATTACCTTCTGTACTCTCTGTAGATACATCATATTTTCATCTTTAAACAGGTTCATCAAGACATATTCTATCAAGCACAACTTCATCAAGTAAGTTGCCATCATCTTCATTAGGTGGGTTGCCATTCAAGAACAACTCTCTACATCATATTGTCAACAAACATCATATCACATCATATTTACATCATTTACCAAGTCCATCAAGTCAAGAATAACTTCATCAGGTGTATTTCCATCAAGGACAACACATGCCAACAATCTCATGTCTTCATCTTCATTCAGTGGGTTGCCATCAAGGACAACACTCGGCATCATATTGCCAACAATCTCCCCCTTTGGACTTGATGGCAACCACGATGGTGTTTGGTTACCACAACAGATAGGTACATTAAGAATACAATGACACCATGTCACTCTCCATTTTTGACACCATTCTTTCTCTTCATTCAAACACCATGTCACTCTCCCCCTTTGACATCAAGGGCAAAGGGCGGATCAAAACCAACACACTCTCCCTCTTTTCTCCTCATGTAGAAGAAGCGTTCTGCAGATCTGATGTATACTGAAGTGACCAAGCTCCCCTTGAGTTCATGCTGAATCTTCAAACATATTTTTCAATGGAGTACATGACTCTATGAACTTCCTATCACCAAAGACTCATACTTATATCAAAGATCCAACCAAGTGGATTTACATATGAGACTCAAATGCCCAACCAAGTGGGTTTACATATCTCAACTCAACTACCCAACCAAGTGGGTTTACAATTTTGACTCAGCTACCCAACCAAGTGGGTTTACAAAATTTGACTCAGCTACCCAACCAAGTGGGTTTACAAATTTATCAAGTCCTTACATGACTGAATATTACAATTTTACATCATGGATCTCTACATGGCCTTTTCATCAAACTACAAATATAACTTTAAGACCAACACCAGAAATTCCTCAAGAAAGAGAACATATTTCAGAACCATCATAATGCCAAAAATGCATTATACTCAGCAAAGCTAATGCTCCCCCTGAATCTGTGCATCCAAGCATCCTTTCCATATGACTAAGGCTCCCCCTTAGTTTGTGCATCCTGAACACTTTCACCAACAAATCATCAAGGCATCTTTATCAAAACATTAGAAATAGAATTATGAGAACTGCAACACCACCAGAGATACTAGAGATACCAAACAGCACTGCAGCTGTGCTGAGAAAAGCTGTCCCCAACTAGAAATTTGTCAAAAATCAGACATACGCGGTTTTATGTGCATGAACTCGCGTATATACGCGACTGTGTTTAAGGAAATCCGCGTATCCAATACCATCTTCTATATTTTAACCAGATCTGAATCTCTGTGAGGCAAAGACAGTGTTCAGCTTCTTTCTGAGATATTTGAAAGCTTCCCTGGAATACAGATAGATAGAACAGTGTAGTTGTGTCTTCAAGCGTCATCCAATGGTTGTAGCATAAGCACATTAGTAACCAAGCCTTCAGATTCTTTGCAGCATCAATACAATCTTTCCAAGAGAGATTATCATACCAGAACAACATCTTCAAATATGTGTCAATCATCCATGTGGTCCAATATCACCATGATCTTTAAGATTTAACATGAAGTAACATATGTAGGCAAAAGATCTCAACCATAGTAACAAACTCTGCATGATCTATTCTTATTTCTGAATCAAACGACATCCAACTCATCCATGTGTGAGCACAAAAGATACTTATCAGCAACCAGGGCTCAAAATCTCATCATAATAAACCATGTACCAAGTCATCATAATTTGAGCATGAGTATCACAAAAACCAAAGAATAAGTAGTCATATTGCCAACAATGCAATAATTAGTATTCAACCTGCTGCTCCCCCTGAACCAGTGCTCCTTCTTAACTTGTGCAACCTGAATACGTTCATCAGTAAGTCATCAGCAACAATCTCTGCATGAACTGCCCTTATCTCCGAATTATAAGACTTTCATCTCAACAATGAATACTTTTTATCAAAAAGCAAACAGGACTCATCCACAATCTTCAACATAAGAAACCATGTATCATATCATCATTATTTAGAACAGAGAAACTAAGCTGATACAGAGTCAATAATACAGTTATTAAAAATCAGACTGATGCTCCCCCTGAACCTCTGCTCTAGATCTTCAGCTATCATATACAAATTCTCTTATCATCAAAGCATACGCGACTGTGTCTGCTGGAACTTGTGTGTACACGCGACTTTTGTTAATAGAACCCGCGTATGGAAAGTGAAGCATAGAATTTTTTTTTTTCACATTCCTTCATCTCCCCCTGAACTTGTACTTCCTGTACCTGTCTTCTTCATATCAGATGCTCTGTCAGAAATACATATAACCAGAATAATCAAATCAACCATGAGAGACATCATACATTGCTCCCCCCGTGACGATACATTGTATGGAAAGTGAAGTATAGAAAATTTCCATCTTCCTTCATTTCTTCCTGAGCTTGTACCTCCTGTACCTGTCCTTTACACATCAGATGCGCTGTCATAAGTAAACATAACCAGAATAATCAAATCAACCATGAGAGTCATCATGCATTGCTCCCCTTGTGACGATACATTACTAAATCTCATAATGTATCCCACATCATTCCTGCAGTCAATCAGAGAAGTAAGCTTCTAGAAGTGGATGACTGTAGTAGGGTCTGAATTCCCTACGTTTCTGATCGGTCCTCCTTCTTTTTCCAAATTTGCTTGAACTTTCTATTTGAGTGCTGGAAGTTATCCACTTTCCCAGATCTGTTCATCCTGCATTCCTTTTCTACATGTCCATACTTATTACAAGCATAACATCTCATGTGGTCATAAAAATAAGCATAAGAATCATAAAGAGTATTTCTAATCTTCCTCCTTTTGCAATCAGCTGCTTTATGTCCATACATGTTACATGAGAAACAATATCCTCTGAAGAGACTAGAGTACCTTTCTGAGAAGGATCTGTTTGTTTGTGGCTGAAACAATCTACCTCTGCAATTTGCTGCAACATGCCCATAGTTATGACATCTAAAGCATTCAACATTATTGAATGATTTCCTTTGAGAATTCATGACTGTTGGTTGACCTTTTGTTTCTTTCAACACTTCAAATTTTGCATTGTCTTCCTTTGAATCATTAGCATTCCCTTGTGAACTAGATTCTCCTTTGACCGTTTCATGAAAACCAAGACCAAGTTTGATAGAAGGAGACCTTTGACTACTAAGAATATTATCCAGAATCTTAGTACTATCTTGAAACCTCAAAAGTCTAACCTTTTCTTCTAATTTACCTTTGAGAATGTTTACCTCAACTTCCAGGGCTTGACATTGCTTTGTCATGCTTTCTTCTTTCCTTCTTCCATCTTCTACTTGATCCTTCAGATTTAGAATCTCTTCTTTCAACCAATTTTCGTTTTCTTCACATGTTTGTTGCAGCTCTTCATTCTTCTTATTTGATTTTTCCAGATCTTCCTTGAGAGAGATGATTTCTGCTTCAAGGCCTTCCTTTTCAAATGGTTGTAGAGGTTCCTCATTCTTCTAACTTGATGCTTCAAGATCTGCTTGCAGAGAGATGATTGCAGCTTCAAGTCCTTCATTCTTCTTGCTTGATTTTTCGAGATCTGCATTTAGATCGTTGATTTCTGCTTCAAGTCTTGTCATTCGATTGGATGCATAAGCATGGAACCTTTGGTACTTGTCTATCTGTCCATTCAGTATTTCTATCTTTCCTTTCATTTGAGAGATCATTTCTTTGTAGATAGAGTCTCTTTCTTTAAGTGATCTTTGTTGATCTTCAACTTTGATCTTGATTGCTTCCTCTAGACCCAAAGCATTACTTTCACTATCTTCACTATTGCATACACCAGAAAGTGAATCACAAGAACAACTATCAATACCTGATTTATCTTCTTCATTTTCTGCTGCACATGTTTTCTGAGATATCTCCATTTCAGTAGCCTTCTTCTTTTTCTTTCTTCCCATTGTGACGGATCTCCTTCAAGCGATCAAGCTTCTGTAGAAGGACCACCTCTGATACCAATTGTTGGGAAAAATACCGAGAGGGGGGGGGGGGTGAATCAGTATTTAGGACTTTATCAAACTTTTTACTTTTTCACTCCTTAAAACCCATACGCTACTTTGATGAAGACAACTAGCGTATACCCGTGGATATCCTTCATAAAACTTGCGTATACACAGAGATCTAATTATGCCATTAATTCTTTGAGCACATTCTCGAATTCTTTCTTCATTGCACATCGTAGATACATCATATTTTCTTTTCATCAAGAACATATTCTAGCAAGCACAACTTCATCAAGTAAGTTGCCATCATCTTTATCAAGTGGGTTGCCTTTCAGAGACAATACTCAGCATCATATTGTCAACAAACATCATATCACATCAGATTTACATTATTTACCAAGTCCATCAAGTCAAGAATAACTTCATCAGGTGGATTGCCATCAAGGACAACACATGTCAACAGTCGCATGTCTTCATCTTCATTCAGTGGGTTGCCATCAAGGACAACACTCTGCATCATATTTCCAACAATCTCCCCCTTTGGACTTGATGGCAACCATGATGGTGTTTGGTTACCACAACAGATAAGTACAATAATAGTACAATGACACCATGTCATTCTCCCTATTTTCCATGTCACTCTCTCCATTTTTGGCATCATTCAAACACCATGTTACTCTCCCCCTTTGACATCAAGGGCAAAGGGCACATCATTATCTTCATTCAAACACTATGTCACTCTCCCCCTTTGACATCAAGGGCAACGGGCGGATCCACAACAAGATACTCTCCCCCTTTTCTCCTCATGTAGAAGAAGCGTTCTGCAGATCTGATGTATACTGAAGTGACCAAGCTCCCCCTGAGTTCATGCTAAATCTTCAAACATATTTTTCAATGAAGTACATGACTCTATGACATTCCTATCACCAATGACTCATACTTACATCAAAGATTCATCCAAGTGGATTTACATAGAAGAGTCAAGTACCCAACCAAGTGGGTTTACAAATGTGACTCAGCTACCCAAACAAGTGGGTTTACAAACATGACTCAGCTACCCAACCAAGTGGGTTTACAAATTGACAAGTCCTTACATGACTGAATATTACAATTTTACAACATGGGTCTCAACAAGACCTTTTCACCAAAATATAAATATGACCATTTATGACCAACACCAAGAAGACCTCAAGAGAGATCATATAACATAACCATCATAATGCCAACAATGCATTATACTCAGCAACACTAATGCTCCCCCTGAATCTGTGCATCCATGCATCCTTTTCATATGACTAAGGCTCCCCCTTAGTTTGTGCAACCCGAACATTTTCACCAACAAATCATCAAGGCATCTTCATCAAAACATTAGAAACAGATTTATGAGAACTGGAACACCACCAGAGATACCAAACAACACTGCAGCTGTGCTGAAGAGAGCTGAACCAACCAAGAATTGTCAGCAACCAACCATACGCGGTTTTATGTGCAGGAACTCGCGTACATACGCGACTGTGTTTCAGGAAACCCGCGTATCCCAAGACACCTTCTAAGTTTCAACCAGATCCGATTCTTTGTAAGGCAAAGACAGTGTTCAACTTCTTTCTGAGATATTTGACTGCTTCCCTGGACTACAGATATAACAGAATAGTGTAGTTGTGTCTTCAAGCGTCATCCAATGGTTGTAGCATAAGCCCATTAGTAACCAAGCCTTCGGATCCTTTGTAGCATCAATACATTCTTTCCAAAAGAGATTATCATACCAGAACAACATCTTCAGATATGTGTCAAGCAATCATCCATGTGGTCCAAAATCACCATGATCTTCAAGATGTAACATGAAGTAACATATGTAGGAAAAAGATCTCAACCATAGCAACCAAACTCTATATGATCAAGACCAAAGAATAAGCAGTCATATTTCCAACAATGCAACCATTAGAATTCAACCTGCTACTCCCCCTAAACCAGTGCTTCTTCCTTAACTTGTGCAATCCGAGACACCTTCAACAGCAAGTCATCAACAAAAATCCCTGCATGATCTGTCCTCATCTCTGAACTATAAGACTTTCATCTCAACAATGAATGCTCTTCATCATAGAGCAACCAGGCTTCATCCATAATCTTCAACACAAGAACCCATGCATCATTTCATTATCATGAGTATAACTAGAATGATGCTAACAGTGCAATCATCAGCAATCAGACTGATGCTCCCCCTGGACCTCTGCTTTAGATCTTCAGCTATCAGATAAATTTTCTTATCATCAATGTATACGCGACTGCGTCTTCTGGAACTCGTGTGTATACGCAACTTTAGTTAATGGAACCTGCGTATGGAAAGTGAAGCATAGAAAATTTCCATCTTCCTTCATTTCTTCCTGAGCTTGTACCTCATGTACCTGTCCTTTCCACATCAGATGCGCTGTCAGAAGTAAACATAACCAGAATAATCAAATCAACCATGAGAGTCATCATGCATTGGTCCCCTTGTGACGATACATTACAAAATCTCATAATGTATCCCACATCATTCCTGCAGTCAATCAGAGAAGTAAGCTTCCAGAAGTGGATGACTGCAGTAGGGTCTGAATTCCCTACCTTTCTGATCGGTCCTCCTTCTTTTTCCAAATTTTCTTGAGCTTTCCAACAGTGTGCTGAAAATTGTCCACTTTCCCAGATCTGTTCATCCTGCATTCTTTTTCTACATGTCCATACTTATTACAAGCATAACATCTCATGTGGCCAGAGAAATAATCATAAGAATCATAATGAGTATTTCTATTCTTCCTCCATTTACAATTTGCTGATTTATGTCCATACTTGTTACATGAAAAACAATATCCCCTGAAGAAGCTAGAGTACCTTTCTGAGTAGAATTTGTTTGTTTGTGGCTGAAATGATCTGCTCCTGCAATTTGCTGCAACATGCCCATAATTATGACATTTAAAACATTCAACGTTCTTGAATGATTTCCTTTGAGAATTCATGACTGTTGGTTGACCTTTTGTTTCTTTCAACACTTCAGATTTTGCATTGTCTTCCTTTGAATCATTAGCATTCCCTTGTGAACTAGATTCTCCTTTGACCGTTTCATGAAAACCAAGACCAAGTTTGATAGAAGGAGACCTTTGATTACTCAGAATATTGTCCAAAATATTAGTACTATCTTGAAACCTCAAAAGTTTAACCTTTTCTTCTAATTTACCTTTGAGAATGTTTACCCCAACCTCCAAGGCTTGACATTGCTTTGTCATGCTTTCTTCTTTCCTTCTTCCATCTTCTACTTGATCCTTCAGATTTAGAATCTCTTCTTTCAACCAATTTTCGTTTTCTTCACATGTTTGTTGCAGCTCTTCATTCTTCTTATTTGACTTTTTCAGATCTTCTTTGAGAGAGATGATTTCTGCTTCAAGGCCTTCCTTTTCAAATGGTTGTAGAGGTTCCTCATTCTTCTTACTTGATGCTTCACTATCTGTTTGCAGAGAGATGATTGCAGCTTCAAGTCCTTCATTCTTCTTGCTTGATTCATTGATTTCTGCTTCAAGTCTTGTCATTCGATTAGATGCATAAGTATGAAACCTTTGATATTTGTTCACCTGTCCATTCAGCATTTCTATTTGTTTTTCCATTTGAGAGATCATCTCTTTGTAAATAGCTTCGCTTTTATTAAATGATCTTTGTTGATCTTCAATTTTCTTGATAGCTTCCTTCAGATCCAAGACTTTACTTACACTATCTTCATCATTACATGCACCAGAAAGTGAGTCATAAGAACAACTATCAATACCTGATTTATCTTCTTTATTTTCTGCTGCACAAGTTTTCTGAGATATCTCCTTTTCAGTAGCCTTCTTCTTTTGCTTCTTTCCCATTGTGACGGATCTCCTTCAAGCGATCAAGCTTCTGCAGAAGGACCCGCTCTGATACCAATTGTTGGGAAAAATACTGAGAGGGGGGGGGTGAATCAGTATTTACTGCATACTCAAAACTTTTTACTTTTTCATGCTCTAAAACCCATATGCTACTTTTCTGAAGCCAACTAGCATATACACGTGGATATCCTTCATAAAACTTGCGTATACACAGAGACCTAATTATGTCATTAGTTCTTTTCTTATATCATTCCATTATTCATTCATCAGATGTTCCATAAATAGTAAACATGTGCAGTAAGAACAGAATAAACCATCACACCAAGCATCACACATGAACACCAGGATTTTTAGGTGGAAACCCAATTCGGGAGAAAACCACCGCTGCAATTGCTCAACCTTCAATATTTTATTATAGAGAAAACATGTTACAACATATGTGCTGGCGCAGACTTGACCAGCACGCAGGCACCCACCTGCGCTCGTTTACCAGCCTCTCCTGGAAGGGAGCTCCAACCCCCTGACTCGTTTACCAGCCTCACCTGGAAGGGAGCTACGACTCCCTGATCTCGTTTACCAGCCTCACCTGGAAGGGAGCTACGACCCCCTGACTGAAGGCTACAACCCTCAGCACCACCTTGGACCACGTTTCATCAATTTTCACACCGGGATCCACTCAACTCAATAACAATAACTCGTGTGCCACGTTTCATCAATTTTCACACTGGACCCTGTCCATACTTTTTAGCACAAACATACATCACCAACAGATACTTATCAACACAGATCAGATATTAGAAACACAGCAGAACAGATCAGATATTTCATACCCTTTCACTTCAGACAGATGTTCGCCTAGATGTTCGCCTCATCACAGATCTAAGCCTTCCATAATCAGATCAAGCAAATACAAATGCATTTCAGATCTAGATCCCCTTCTTCATCATTGGTGCATCATACATTCAGATTTATCTTCAAGTGTAACCCTTTCCATTCAGATCTACTTCAGAGAGAAGTATTCATTCAAGATCAGACATCTTGTTCCCACTCTCATGATTTGCACAATGAATTTCTTCTCCTTATATAGGTTTATCTTTTTCAATACCACGGGCCAAAAGAATACCATGAGCCTTCAATACCACGAGTCAAACCAATACCATGAGCCTTCAATACCACGAGTCAAACCAATACCATGAGCCTTCAATACCATGAGTCTTCAATACCATGAGTCTTCAATACCATGAGTCATCAATACCATGAGCCTTCATTACCATGAGTCTTCAATACCACGAGTCATCATCAATACCATGAGCCTTCAATACCACGAGTACACAATACCATGAGCCTTCAATACCACGGGCCCCTGGATTTGCACTTTTTGAGCGCTTTTTCCCATACGCGACTTATCACGTTCTTTTTAGACATATCCGCGTCTTCATAGAGACATAATTTTTCCATCATACTTTGAGCACATTCTGAATTCCTTTCTTCATTGCCTTTTGTACACACCGTAGATACATCATATTTTCTTCATCAGGAACATATTCTCTCAAGCACAACTTCATCAAGTAAGTTGTCATCATCTTCATCAAGAGGGTTGCCTTTCAAGTACAACACTCAGCATCATATCATCAATTTACAACATTTACCAAGTCCATCAAGTCAACAATAACTTCATCAGGTGGATTGCCATCAAGGAAAACACATGTCAACAGTCGCATGTCTTCATCTTCATTTAGTGGGTTGCCATCAAGGACAACACTCTGCATCATATTTCTAACATTCCAACACCATTATATTCTCTAAGCTCTGTACTGATGATATCTTAGATATGCGTTTCTAATGAACGAATGATGCCAATTAGTGGGCGCACTTGAGGGGTCTAAGTACAGTGTTGAGCATGATGGTTTCCTTGACACACCAGACAAGAATGTCTTTCTTGGGTGTTCCCTTCCCGCTCGGTTGATAACGTGATGGGGAACCATTTGCATAGCGCTTCTAGTTCTAGGCATTTTGAAATCAAATGATTATGTGCGTTACATAACGCACAGGTTGGTCTTCTCTGTGGAGGGCAGATGGGGGTTACTAAGGGCTCCCCGACTAGCCGCTTTTTTGTTGATAAGAATAGAATGGACCTACTTGTCACATCCTCTTGCGTTGTTGAGCTATACATGGATTCTATGTTTGAGTTGTCTTCTAGGTACGTAGATTGGTTAGCACTAAGTGAAATTGAGGGATGTAATGCAACTTCTCTAATGGGTGATTTCCAGAACATATCAGACATGAAAATTAGGTTGCTCGCAGGCCAACATAGTACACACGGTCAACCAGATACCATATTTGGATCAGCTCGAGGGTTGCACAATCATCAATGAAATGGTCATGTTCATCGTAGAGTGCACAACGTATGATAGGAGGAGGGAAGATGAATGGGAGGTTTTCTAGTGATTGTCGTGCCTCCTGCATGTATAATATGACGCAAGGTTCTTCTCCATTTTACTACATGGGGGATCCTCTTGATATGATTGTTCTAGGGCATGTAAGGCATCCCTACATCATGGTATTTCTAGACAATGATGAGTGCAATGCCCATAATTGTTACATATAGTGCATGCGTGGTTGGTACACAATGTTTTTCCTTGGTTTTTTGTGGTTGGTTCCTTTTTACGAGAACTTGTTGGCGCGATTTTTCTTTCGAAACTAAGGAGAGGTTTTAATTCATCCAGCTCTGGGCAAATATGGGTAGGGTGTCCTATTATGTCGCATACTGCATAGGGTTGTAATTCCCTTTGTATGATGGGGTTTTCTTTCTTCTTCCCTTTTTTATGGGTTTTCTTGGTCGCTAAAACCGGCTTTGCGACGAGAGTTTCCTTAGATGGTATGGTTGTGGCGGTTTCCTTAACAGGTGGGGCCTCCTCAGGAGTGAGGGGGATTAACCCTGTAGAGGTGATTCCTGTGCTTCCCGACGTGGTAGGTCGGACCAAGTACCAAATTAGTATTGCAAAAGATACATTTGGAAACACTATTGTTGCCAAGACTTGTTGCAACACAAAACCAAGTGGAGGGTATAGAAAAGGCATTTGGGATATAGCATAGGATAAAGAGGCTATCGTGCTAGAGGCCTCAATGTTGTTACTACTAGTCTCTGTTTCCTGGCTGGTGTCGATGCTTGATGTAGACATCATGCACACTAGAGCCCCTGTGATATCAGCAAATGATTCTGGTATGACAAGGGGATATCCTAGGAATGATCCGAGGATAAACGGCGGTTTGAATTGACTAGTGCCATATTATTGGTATCGTGTGAATGTTTCAGCAGATGTGTATACATAGGGTAGAACGACATGGTCATGGGTCGCTTTTCATGGTATGTCAATTGGTCGATCACGATGATGCAGTCCTCGTGGGCGAACATCATGGTTCGAACGATGGAGGATGCTATGGTAGACATGGCGTACATATAACTCTGCCCAAGGAGTATATTGTAATCCAGCTGAGCGTCCAAGACCTCAATTTCTATAAGACCTGTCTTTCTAGCCAAGCAGACCGAGACATTTTGGTATAGACCAACGGGAGTCGAAGAGCACCCGTCGTATGCTCTAAGTGTGATGTATGATGGTTTTAGTTCGAGAGATCCTAACTTATGCCAAATTTTCTTTAACATGATGCATGTCGATGCACCCTCGTCAATGATACATAGATGTATAGTTATGTTCTGGATGGACACCGGTATCTGGAAGGAGACCAGCTAAGGAAGCCTAGGGTGGCTTTATCGAAATCAAAAGCCATTAGGTGTGAATCAACAAGGTTTATTGCACCTATGCGGAAATTAAGGCTTTCCTTTGCTTTGGGAAATATTTCAGGACTTCCAAAGCCAACATGGCAGCAGGAGATTGAGCTAAGTCATCTACGATGCTATAATTATGGGCCACTTTGGAGTGGTGTCCTACTCACCTTGTTGGTGCCTTAGCCATTTTTGGCAAAGGTTCAATAGGAAATTTTTATATAGTCAACGGTGTTGTAAGTGCACTCGTGCTAGCCCCTGATGAACTTATGTTTAGCGGGGTATCATAACCTCGATTACGTGTTTGCAAGAACATTTACTTGCTATTCATATAGATTTCGTGTTTGTTTTTTTCGGAATCATCGAGGGGTGTTTGCTGCTCTTGGGTACTAACCACCCCTTGGTGGGGGAAGGGCTCCTGCATTACATATGTTTGTTGTGTGGGTCCCCCTTGTCCTCGGTTACCCTAAAGCTTCTTTAGCTAGGGGAGTTCAGGACAACAATAAGTGTAATGGCCATACTCACCACAAATTGCGCAAGAGTGGTTGGTTCGAAGATTAACCCTCTTGTTATGCCCTTGGTAGTTAATTAGCTCTTGGTTTTGATTTCGGTTGGAGCTGCCCGCAATCTGAGATCGCGAAGGGCATTGTTGGCTATTGCCCCCCCTGTCTAGGATTTCCCTTTTGTTTATTTTTTATTTTTTTCCTTGCCGCGTTAGGAGGATAACTAGGATTCTCCTAGTCATATGATTGGTGCGATTGTGCCTTGGAAGGCTGCAAAAAGTTCACTGGTGCATTATTTTGCATTGGTGGGTGTTGTGCTGGGGATTGGGAATATTGGGATCCATGTCCCTGGTTTGTAAATGACTGCTGGGGCGGAGCTCTTCCATCAGTGTTCCTAGCTGCGTACTGGGTGCCCTGTGTGGGAGGGTATGATCCTCCTTGCTGATGATGGTTCGACTACGCCCTATTGGTCATGTTTTGTAGAGGTGCATGGAGAATTTGATGGTAGACTGGTTGCAAGATGTTTTGGTTAGGATCATACGCATAACCAGGGTATGGATTACTGCTGCCTAGGTGATTTTGGGTCAGTGACCCTATCAATCCGTCTGCAGTGTTTGACGCGCATGGAAATTCTTTATAATTTTGCAGGTGCAAGGCATTAGGTAGGATGTCATAGATGTATCCTAACTACATGTATATCAGATCGAGTCGTTGGACTTTGCTAATGGAATCCTCCTCAGAGGTAGGACCCCGAGTTTCCACATCTTTAAAAATCTCTGGTGTCAGAATTTTTAGGAATAGGTCCATTAAAACTCGATCGTTGAGTTTGAATTTACACAAATTTCGATGTCACCGACATTCATGGAGATGGTCCGAGATATGGACAACTGGTGTTTGTCTAAAATGCATCAGTAACTCCATTCCTGAGTTGTGGTGAAACTGGAAATATGTGAGGAACGCAGTAGCGAGGGCGCTAAAGGTTCCATGTGAAGCAGAAGGCTGCTCCACATACCATTTCACGGCTGGTCCAATTAAGGTGTGTTGAAATAGTCTTAACCGAATAGTATCATCAATAATATTGTTCGAAGAACACCACAGGTGGAAAGTCATTACATGGTTTCCAGGGTCTTCCGCTTGCTTCCCTTCGAACTTTGAAATGTCCAAAGGGAGCTTCGTGGGCATGGGGGGCCAAGTGAGATTGTGTGCAATGGGGTCATTTGTTAACTTTGATAGATTGGGTAAGTTCAAAGATGCTAAGAAAGGTAACTAAGTGTTGAGTGCCATTGTAGACTGTGAAAACACAGGGTTCTGGTTGGGTATGGGGTTTGTTTGTGGCGTACTCAACTGTGTGTTCTGTTGGCTCCCTAAATGGGTAACACTCCTCTTCCCTCTAGGGGTTATGGGAGGAGTGGTGTGTGGTGACCCCGGGGGGGGGTTTCCACCGATATGGCATTGGGTGACCCTTGGGGGTTCCCAACTAAAGACGCCCGGATAAAGGGTGAACCAAAGGGTGGCGATGTTCTGCCTTTGATGCCTAAATGGTGAAAGACCTGGAACTCCTCCCTCTAATGGGGGGAGGTCCAAAAAACGTCTAGAGCGACGAGGTCCCATTGGGTCCGTTATGGTGTCAACTAGGTTTGGTTTTGGAAATATTTTTTAGTTTTATGAGAGGAGATATATTATATATCAAAGAAAAAAGTGATCGCATACATAAAAAAATAAAATCGAAAATAAAAGGTTAATTTCCCTTTATATTAATCCTATTCGATCAGTTAATAAAAATAATAATAATAATAATTGTTGTTTTGCATGTGATACTCAAAATCATAGAAGACCTAATCGTCCTCACTCTCTCAATTGTAATTAGGCCTTGCGAAGATATCTTCTGGTGGTTATTGGGGCTAACATCCTAAAATGACTGGCGACGCCTTCTAGCAGCTGAGGAATCGACCAAGGTAATGGAAAGAGGATCTAGTGTTGCATGTACCATCACCTATAGGGAATGATGCCCTAGATTTGGCCACTAAGTATCGTTGTCCCACATGAGTGTTCAAGTCTTGAGCTTCTTGGTAATCAACTACCAGTACTGAGCACTAGATGGATCAGGTAGCACCAAATAGTACCGCATGCACTGGGCCTAAGCTTAACCCCCTCTGAATCGGGTCTTTGTGGCACTCGTGTTTTATTTTTTGTGGGCGGATAGACGCGTTTAAAGCTCCCTATAAAGTCAACTTCTATGTTTCAAGAATGTAAACTGACTATGGTGGCTTATTGGATGCCTACCCCAATGGTCCTAACCTGAACTATTAATTATCTTATGTCCCCTGTGGGGAGATTTAATAAGTTCACTTATGGTTACTTATAAGGTGGCTTACTTTTCTTATGGTGTGGCAATGTGTGTGAGAAAGTGTACAATCACAATGTTTGTAGGATGAAGATATGTAGTGATCCTTTACACGTCCTGCTATTTAAACTATGTTTTGATTGTTCCTTTCAAAAATCAAATGATTTGTGGATAGTGGGTCGCTTACAATTTTTCCTATTAAACTAAATTTTGGACTAAAGGGATATGGAAAATTATCAAGAGATAGCATTCAAATGCATGCCCAGGGTCACCAAAAGGTGCAAGGGAAGCAGAGATTACTTACTCTCTAAGATAATTTTGGTTTTGGTCCCGGTTCCTACTGCAAAATTTAAAACTAAAATTAAGGCAACAACTAGGAAAAAATAAAATGGAAACTAGCTAAGCATGCATGGATATGGGACACTTACTCCTTGCTAATTACCTATGTGTTTGGTGTTTATTTTCACAAAATAATCTTATTCAGATAGCATGGGTGGATTTTAGCCACATACTTTCCTCTTAATTAAACTATATGAGTTTGTGACAATAAACTAAAAATTAAAATTATGCAAATAGCTAAACTAAAGTGCAACTAAAACCATGTCCTAACAGTCTTGAGACACCAAACACAGTTCTGGAAGATTTATTCTAGGTTGCCAGTCACTTTAAAGTTGCAAAAACTGAAGAAAACTAATGAAAAATAGGTTCATTGTTTTTTGCATGGAATGTTTCTACACAGGTGCACGACTCTGCGCTTAAGTCTAAGTTGAACGCGTGTGGATCGACGCGTCTGTCTGTGCTAAACGCGTGTGGTTTTCTTGCATAAAAAATTCCGGAACTCCTAAATTGCAACTCTTCACACTGGGTGAATGAGAGAAGACGAGGAGGAGGAGAGCTGGTCCAACAACAATCCTGAGCAAAGAGAAGGCTCTGCAAAAACACAACCATTTAGCTAAAGGGTAAAATAAGTAGAGTCGCCAATCTTGTTATGGTGTTTTTAGTGCACAAGTGTACTAAAACACCAGTGCTTGGTAGGAATGGTTGCAACCTACAAGCAATAGTCTTAGGCAGAAAGAATTGTTAACTGGTTAGTGGAAACATACTAACATGTATAACAAACTAGTTTATGGAACATAGTATGCTGCAAATAAGAAGAAGAAGAAACAAAACTTCAATAGAACATAAACACAAGCTCCAAGGAGTCAAGCAAGCCAATAATCCGAACATAGAGCTAATCCCCTCTTATTAGCTGTTATTAGTAAAGAAAAGGTAGAACGTTACACACTTGTAGTGAATCCTTAGAGCTATGGAGCTCTAATACCCAATGCAAGGAGGGCTTTACCCTTGAGCTGGTTCTGCAAGGCCTCTCTCTTCTCCTAAAGGATTTGAGTTGTTGGGTGGCCAAAAACTAAATCCTCTAACTCTATTGTTGCTCCGAATCATACACTGTTGGTTTTCTCATGGGAAATTTGGCCAGCATAACAATGTGTTGTCATTTTTTTCTTCTCATGGTGTCAATTTATAGGAAAATTCAAATCCTTCTTCCCTCTCTTGGTACACTTGTGGATAGTGACCCAAGAGTGGGGGTTGATTCCTTTATGTGCTCACTTGAGGTCTCAAGGTGGCTCTAGGCGGATGTCCTTGGGCGGCCTCAAGTGGAGAATATTCTCCTGAAAAGTGTCAAGTGGTCCTGGATGGTGATATCTGCCATGCTCAGGACCGCGCAACTTATTGAGGGAAAGTTGTGCAGACCAGCGCGCCTATCAAAGAAAAATGCGCACAGAGAGCATTTTGCATGTGTCTTCTGTGTGCAATTTGATATTTTGCCTCTTGACCTTAGAGATTTTTAATTTTTCCAGATTCTCTAGTGTTTCTCAGCCCTGTAAATCCTTCTGCTTGACATTTTATAATGTCTTTTTTGCTTGTCTGATTTTCCAGTGATAACAAAGTTGATCATAACACTAGGTCTAAAAATTGTCATTCCATTAATCCTTTTCCCATTAGTATAACACATAATAGTAGTTTTACATTGATTGATCTTTGTGATTTACCATTTCACTATTAATATAGTTGTAAAACAGTCAAGGCACTTCAACCTTTGTTGATGATTATGTTCCATTTTCTTTGAAAGTGGTGAGTAGTATAAGAATCACGAGCCTCGCCTTGTAATCCATTTTTCTCTCTCTTATGCTCCTGCAGGGCCTGTGGGAATTTCTCATTATCTGGATTCAACAACCTAAACTATTCCTTATGATTGAATCACAATTTTCACTACATGTCATCCACACATGGTAATCGCACTCAACCCACAAGTTTCAACTTCGTAAATATGAAGCATTTCTATGACAGGAATATAATGGATTTCTATGTTTGTTGCATAAGTCTATAACGATTCAATTTCTTATGTCTATGCGAAGGAAATTTCTTGTGGTGTGTTCCAACCATCTGCATGTGGCCTGTCAACACACCATATTTGTAACAATGAGCCATTTTTTATCATAAAGAGAAATGTTTATCATGTGGACCAATTGTGTAATAGAACCTAGCCTAAATATAACATAAAGACAAATATTCTAACATAAATTTAATTAGGACACAAGAACCATCATTTCTATACTGGAAATCATGCCATTATTTTCTCATACATGACAAGAAATTGATCTAAAAAATTCCCCATATAATTGTAACATATCCATAGAGGTTGGAGTATATTCAAGACTTTATCAATTCTTTATAATATGTTTGATGCAAAAAATCATTTTGCATGACTCCAACACTAGAAGCCATCTTTTTCATCCATTTATTGTTAATGTTTTGTGCATATGGATTTAGATGGGTCAACATTAAGAAATTTATCATATGTGGAGAAGAAACTCTTATACTCAATGGAGAACATGGTCTATGTAATATACAAAGACACAATTCCCAAAATAGTACATGAAGTTGTGGATTTAATGTACACATACTTGCTCAGGTCCATATTTCGTTTGAAATAGATGGCGTGGTTTTCAAATTGATAGTTATGCTTCCTACTATCTCATAATCTTATGGTGTCATTTCTTACCATGTTTTTGTTGAGACCAAGTATTTCAATCACCTTTCCTAAATTCATTTTAGTTGAAAGGTAATTATTGCTTAGCAAAACCAATAGCTTCTTTGATACCTAGCATATTCTATTTTTCTTGATGTGGTAAGAGCCAACATTGGCATTCGTCATTATTTTTCTGTACACAGAGTCTGGTAAAAGGTGGAGTTGTAGGAATCCCTTTAAGGATTAAACAAATCAAATTTATGAAGTATTAGATTTACCGAACACTCTAATACATTCCACCATAAACAATATAGTGACAGTTAAATAAGCCACATTTGATAATATGAAAATATGTTTACAACATGCACAAGACAAGATTGACATTATTAAACTTGAGTCATGGTTCCAAGGAGATGGATTACAACAAAGGAATTGACATTCTAAATTCATTCTTGTTCAAGCATATTATTTATTTGAGAATGATTTCCATTAACAACCAACACATGATCATATTAGTGATGCCACTTCAAGAGAATATTCGCATGAAGATGCGTAAGTTCAACTTGCATTGTTCAAGCCCATCATTGGATCTTGGGAAGAAGTCACCAAAAAAAAGCATAGAACTAGTATTGGATATGAAAAGGATGGGACCTTTACATTTATACTACTCTATACCAATCTAATTTCAGAGTGGGGTTCTTCAAGACAATTCATCTTCACTTACTCCACATACACCTCGAATTATCAAATTTCAACCTTGTAATCAAGTTGGCCACATGAAAGATCAATGGTTTTATTTCACCTTTGCAAAGATACTCATCATTTAGATATATTTTCATGAAAGAAGCCTCTTGCAGGAGAAAAGATTCACCTTGGATGGATTGCTTCTTGGTAATGGTATTCAATGGTCAAGAAGATATATCATTCATGTCGCAAAAATTATTCTTGAGTATTGACATGTCTTACAATGGATATAGTTTCATCTTCTCAGATTGTATTTGATCGAGTGGGGGGGAGGGGGGAATTAATATTCAATGAATAGTTTTGAAGTCATATCAAGCAAGCTTGAGCCACATCTAAAACTAGAGCTAGTTTCCAAGGCCTAGAGCCAGAGTAATCCGGATCTAAATTCAGAGTTATAGCTTGAGATACACTCATGGTCCATGAAGGGGACTTGGTTTTTCATCCTTAAAATACCACTCGGTAGAAGAATTATTACTTCTACTAGACAATAATTTGTGGTTATCTTTAAACCATCATCATGGAGCACTTCTATTTTGCAGAAGACTTCAACTCCTAGATCAATTCAATAATTTTTTAGGAGAAGCTTCGAGCCAAGTTCCAGAGCTGGTCGACATTATTAAAACACCACTAGTAAAAGACTTTGGAATTTTCCACCTCATTTGGTTCATGGTCTTCCTTAAACCACCATATTCAGAGAGCGCATCTAGCCATTATCTGTTATACACCTCAATGTGTCAATTCTCTTCTTGGACTCACATACACTCTTTAGGATTAAGAGAGGGAATGCTGGAAACATAATCCTTATGGGTTATGTAAATGTGGCTTATTCACTTAAGAGGAAGGCGAAAATCCTTAAGTGAACAGAAACAATCAAGAGACGTCAAAAATACCTCTGGAATATGAAACCAAGGTTCACACCAATATTGTATTTATGTGTATATTTTGTGAATAGTATCTCGTTCTTATCAAACCTTGTCTTCTATTTTTA